>JASANE010002176.1:0-58717 GCA_030248225.1 Trileptium ribeirensis
TAGTAACATCGTTAGAAAATAATAAAAAATTATAGAACAAAACTTAACAAAATCCCAGCATTATGCACTAGGTGTAACAACGATAACATATTTCCCATATGTTGGAAACTTAGTGGTACCGTGAGTTTCGCACTGCGTAACCAATTTTCCTATAACAATTTTTTATAAATTTTTATATTTTAAAGCGGTTTTAGGACAATGAAGTGCGATCATGCATTATAGGATACATGTACCTTAAATCGTACTACCTGAAGTGTTCATGTGGTTCGTGACCATGAAAAACTAAAGAATTTTATGTGTTAGTGGTAAGGGACAAGTGACACCGGATTTTCCCTAAATAGAACGTGGGTGTTGGCCCATAACTGCCAAGCCCCCTAAGCGTAAAATTTCCCCGGGCTGTGCATTGGACAACCCCTAGGCGAGGCTTGCGCGAAGACATAGTTCCGACGACTATGCCCCACCCTAAGGAATGTTTGCAATGTCACAGCCTTCGACGATAGAGCAGCCCATTGTGTGGCAGCCTGGGGTCCAACGGGTGGTAAAAAGGTGCCGGAAAGGGTGAAAGACCAATCCCACCCAGAGGTTCCCGTTTAAGGAATGGGTTGCCTTTTTTCTGGTCTGCCTTAAAACCCGGCTAGGACTTACTCTGCCTAGCGCACCCGCCTCCTCGGTAGGGTCCAGAAATGCAGGTAACCTCCTGCAAAGTCACTGTGAATGAGCCTAGATATGCTTATATGCGTGTATGTGTGTAACAAATCATGCGTAGAATATATGTGGGGGAGAGCTGTGTAACAACCGGGGAGGGGCAAAAGGAAACCTTACATGTATAGCCAGAATAAGCCCGATTAGTTATGCTTATATTCGTCGGAGGGAAATACAAGGTTGGACCTGCCCAAAAGTTGACAGTCTGTTATATTGGAGCGCAAAGAATGCGCGGTGTATCGTTTAGCTACGATTGCGTTGAGCCTTGGAAGATTTAGTGATTGTAGATCGGTGATCTTTCTTAACTGTATTCACATGTCAGTCGGAATCCAGGAAGCGCCAATACTAGGGTTTCCGTTCGTTAACTTTTTGATTGTGTTTTATATTGGAGCGCAAAGAATGCGCGGTGTATCGTTTAGCTACGATTGCGTAGAGCATAGGAAGATTTAGTGATTGTAGATCGGTGATCTTTCTTAACTGTATTTACATGTCAGTGTTCGCCGTTGTCTATGCTACATTAATTGGTTTGTTGATTCTATAGTACGAGTGTAGCAAATGCTATTTCGTAGCTTTGTGTGCTCCAGCTGCATACATTATCATTTCAGGGATCGAATAGATGGTCGGGTGGACGGATAAGTTCTCCAATATTACTAATTTTTGCCTAAACTATGTTAATATTCTCCTGGCTGTGCCGATTTTCCTCGATTTTCCAAAAATTCTTCGCTTACTTTGGATTCGCGGCGACGGAGCGAGGGGTGCCGGAGAATCAGAGGAAGTAACGTGTAGCTTAGGAATCTGATCCCTAGAAGGGTAGCCCATTATCCCCTGAGGACACCTATGGCTTCAGTATTTTCCAATTTTCTAATGAACAAAATATGATCTACCTCTACGCGGTTGATATAAGGCTTAAACCGTATTGGACTGGCTTCTCCAAACTTAACAATATTAAAGCTGGGGCTTGACCTGGAGGTCCCCCAATCCGGAACTTGGGGGAATGGAAAATATTAGGGGTGATTTCTCTGGTTCATTCGGGGGTCCTCCCAGTTGAACTGGGGAAATATATAGTATTTATTGTAACTGCCAGAAAACGTCAAAAAAATGTCAAAATTGAAAACTGATTGCAATTGTGTTTACCAGAAAGGGAACATTTTAGTGATTTCTATTACTGCATACGAAGGTTCGGCGATTTTTAGCCTATATAGGTAAAAACTCTCAGATTTGGAAATGTAAAAACTCACAGAAAAGTACCGGGGGCACGAACCTAGGGGGCATCAACTGTATGGAACCTGGGAAAGTTGAAATTCCATATGGGTTCCCTTGCGACCCCTATTTGAACAGGTCGGTAGGAAAGCGGTGATGTATATTAATGTTCTTGAGCCACACGCGGAGGGGTCTTACCTGAAAGAAGCATCATTACGCTTATGGATTACATTTGTATTTGCGACTACTGGAGTGCGGGCCAGATGTGAATATTGTCGTGGAATCATTCGCGTGCATTAATTACTTCATATGGGTGAGCTCAGTGCACTCATTTATTATTTTTAAGTTCTAAACACGTGCGCTGTAGCATTCGGCTGCACAATTGCCGAAGGCTACGGTCAAACTGAATGTTCGGCCGGGTGTACCATTTCGTTTCCGGGCGACTACAGCACTGGACACGTCATCGCCGTTATACCTTCTTGTCACATTAAGCTTGTCGACGTCCCAGAGTAGAACTACTTTGCTGAGGAAGATAAGGTAGGCAGCAGGTTGCCGCAATATAGTTACATAACTATCAGTAGTTATTATAATGCGCAAAAATAATAAATTCTGATAAGAGAAGTTGTTCGTGCCAATTTGACGCATTGAATTTTTGGTCATTTTGGGGGTTGGCAAATGCCAAAATTAGTATAAAGTTTCTACCAATTTGTTGTGTTGCCTTAATATCAACTAGAAAATTCTTATGTTCAGTCGTAAAAATAAATCGTTCATAAATGAAGTCTGCCGTAGTTTTCATTTTTTTCACAATGAATTAGTCATTTGCTTTGGTAAGCTGTCGCATAAATATGACACAGTGCATGACGCATTGTTATAAACCACGGCGGATAATTTTAACCACTTAACACTGGCTTGTCCACAGCCCTCCGAAAAGTGGGGGAATTCGGGAACCCCATGTTGATTCTGGGGGAATTTCAAAGTGGGCTGTATGTTTTAATCAAAGTGCTAAATATTTCCATATTTTCATTTAGTTATATTGCCGTACAAGTATTTTAAGCTATAAAACAACGGTTTAGAGTTATAAATAGTAGTAATTAAAGTTTAAAAACATTTTCTATACAAAACACATAAATTTTGAGACAAAACATTTTTGGATTTAGTTGAACATGATGGATTCGGCCGAGTGGGGAGACGGACATAAATAAATGTCACGAACATGAGGGATTTGGAAAGTGGAGTTCCTCTCGTCCCCCCATTTTTGACAGGTCAGTTACTAGTAACTCTGTTATTTTTCGGCTTACTCACTCGGTATATTTCCATATTATATAGATCTGGAGCTACTGAAAGTTTTTGCCAATTGTTATGAAATAGGGGCACGCAGAAACTTTGTTCAAAATTGAAAGATATTTTGGTCTTCTTGAGCTTGTAAAACTGGACTAGCGAACTGGATAGTTATTTTTGCATTCTTAAATAACAGGGCGAAGTTTGCATCCGTGGTCCAATCGTAATGAAAGGCTACTTTCGTGAGCCGGAAAAAACGGACGAAGCTATTGACTCTGAAGGATGGCTTCACACCAGCGAAATCTGCGCATGGCTTCCAAACGGAGTGCTGAAAGTAATCGATCGCAAGAAGCACATTTTCATGCTTGCTCAAAGCGAGTATGTTGCTCCAGAAACAATTGAAGCCGTCTATGTTCGATGCTCTGTGGTGATGCTAATTTTTGTCGAGGGTAGTAGTCTTGAAAGGAATCTTGTCGCAATTATGGTACCGGACCGGACAGAATTGATTAACTTGCCGCGAGAAAAAGAGATTAGCACGGAGTCGTGTGAAGTTGATGACGATAGGATTCATGCATTTCTTTGTGACCACTCGACGGTGAAAGCTGCTGTATTGGAGCGAATGCATGATATGGGAAAGAAGAATAAATTAAATTCGATTGAACAGGTAGGTGTATCAGAATGTTTGAGTCACTCAGGTTAGCTGTTATAAGTTTAGCATTAAGCTAATTTGGGGGGGGCAGTAACATTGTCGATTCCCAATCTGATCCGCTGATTATGGTTTTTGGATCCGCAGCGCGGAGTCAAGTCTCCGAGAGTTCTGATGGTGCCAATGTAATTGTTTTATAAGCAATAGTGTTGTTTTGCTATAATTATTTTCCTTAGGAAAATCATTTTGGATGTCACCCAAGGAAGATCATTTTTGTGTCAGGAAAAATTGCTAGGAGAGGGGCTCCGTCCACCGCCCTGTAGAGAGGCCAGGTTACAGCCGATATTATCAGATTAACAATCAAGATCTTGAAATCTAATAATGTGTGTCTGCAAAGTTATCATTATAAAATAACATTGGTTCGTTAGCATATTCAAGTAACATTGTGTAACAAATTGCGGCGAACGCACAGTCACGTCTAGAAATCAGTACAATGGAAAACCACGCTCAATCGGAATGTCGCTCAATTAATTTTGATTTAAATTTAGACCAATTAATGTTGCAGTGATTTCTGGCGGTAACTGTACATTTGATTTCACGTGTCCGTATCAGTGTAATATCACATTGGTCATGTAAAACTTTCTGAGTTGTGCTTGGTTTAGTCTGCATTTTTGGAGGATTGTCCGAAAACTATGCTATTTACCAGGGAGTAACCGATAATTCCGGTTCCGGAGAAAATCGTGTTCCGGTCGCGGTTCCGGCAAAGGGTAAAAACCATACCGGAACCGGAATTCCGGTTTAAAAAGCTTGTTTGAAATTTTCCACGTTTTTGCTTCATCTGTGATCCAAACATATGTAATATATATTATACAATGATCAAGCTCCAATACAACCAAGCAAAAGAAAAGATTAACTAAGCAATTTGCCGTTTGAAACGTAAGTAGGGCACATAATTTCAGTAGGAATTTTGATAATAACCTGCAGGAGTTTGTTAACAAATTAAAGCCAGGTCGTTGCTCGTAGCAGCTATTTTACACATACAGAAGTCTGTGCGGTACGTTTCAATTAAACCGGTCCAATTCGGTAACAGAGTATGGCTGACGCAGAAGTACTTAGGGTATGCTTGACTAACATAAATTGCTTCAAGGACCCGCCAATGCGCTTGTAAACTTGGTAAATCAGTCTAAATTGAAGTAAACTAACGTTATCTGCAACGCAGCTAGAAACTGCTTTCTTGGCAAAGAACTGTATTTATTGAAACTGTGCGAGCAGCATCACAGTGTGTCTCATTTATAGCATTCTGATTAGAAAGTTATCATCATTATCATCTAACTTACGAGCATAGTTTGTCCAACGCTAGCCTAAACAGTGTACCTGATCAGAAAATTACCTTCTATCTATTATTTTCTCTTAGAATCATATAAACCAATAATTTCAAGTTTCCTACAGAAGAACATGTAACAAACTTATGTGTAGTAAAGGAAGGCGACTGGAGGCAGAGCGAAAGTGTGTATTCTACGCTCCAAGCTTTGTAAGCATATTCGATTTGACGCAGTATACGCAATGGTGTATAGTGGAAGGCATTTTTTGCCCTGGGTGTCCAAAAATCGACATATTTGATCGATAAATAAACATTATTAGCTTCCTCAGTGTCTTTAAAGTTTCAGAAAGCAATAATACCATCGCAAAACATTAAGTATAATGTAAAAGTTATTTTTAATGCATTTTAAATCCACTATACCTTGATTTCTTCGTTCGTCTGTTTTACTATCCGGTTTAAATGGACGGTTGCGGTTGCTGTTTCCGGTTCCGGTTATTCCCTGTCGTCCATATAGGTATTTCGGCACGTTGAATACAAGTGTTTATTCTCCGACAGCTTATCGAAAAGCGGATAAGATACGGAAAACCCACAGTCATCTGCTTTATTGACTTTGCTGCAGCCTTCGACAGTGTCCACAGAGACTCGATGTGGGGAATCCTGCTAAAATGTGGCGTCCCTGAACTATTAGTAGATATACTACAAGATATGTATACCGGGGCTACCAATCGCGTACGTTCTTCCGACGGTCTCTCAAACGAATTCTCCGTCCGAACGGGCGTGAGACAAGGGTGTGCGCTTTCCCCATTACTCTTCAATCTTGTGCTCGACTGGATCCTCGCAAGCTCAATCGATGAGCACGACGGAATCATGTTCTCACAGGACAATGTGGTGGCCGACTTGGAATATGCGAACGATATCGCGGTTACGCAGCCAGACGAATCGAGCTGCCAGGCACTGCTAAATCGCATATCCAGCAATGCTGCCTCGCTGGGTCTTGCCATAAAGCCGTCGAAAACTAAAGTCATGCATATCCATCATGTCGAACCAGCGCTTTTCCTCGACGGCGCACAAATCGAAGTGGTGAAAGATTTCGTTTATCTAGGATCTACACTCGACTCTACAAAGGTAGCGGCCTCAAGCGATGACGCTATCCGTATTGGCAAAGCAGCTGCGACATTTGGTAGACTTAAAGAAAGGCTGTGGTGCCGACCAGAAATCAGCATCAAAACCAAGATGAAAGTATACAACGGAGGTATCGTCTCAACGCTTCTGCATGGGTGCTCGTCCGGTGTCTACAACAAGAAGGACCTTGACGATTTTGAAGTCTTCCAAATGGCCTGCCTAAGAACAATATCTGGCATCAGTTTACGCAACCGTATTAGAAACGTCGACATCCGACGAATCTGTGCGAACCAGCAACCGATCGGCGAGGTCATCCGGCGGCACCGTTTACATTGGCTTGGCCACGTGGCACGCATGGACCCAAGTCGTCTTTGCAACCGCGTCTGGCGTTGCCCTGTTCCAAACGACTGGAAGTGCTTCCGTTCTGCACCAAAGAACACGTGGCAGAAAATGGCTTCCAATGATCTACAACATCTCTAGACGTCATACGGCACTGCAAACTGGGTGCGAAACACCCAACAAATCATCATGGACGTAGCGCAAGATCGAGTGCAGTGGAGGCGTATCATTCAGCATTCGGGGTTGGTCACAGCTGATGGCGACGTCCACCGAGCTCAACGACCATAAGTGAAGTGAAGTGAATACGATGGTGTTGCTGTTTACACAATAGATAAACGTAACAACTTTGTATACCTTTCATGCGGTCGTCAACGGTCTTATTACTTTGGATTGGGTTTTCGGTATACTCTGTATTTCAGCAACAGGGTCCAATTCTTTTCGCAATGCGTACCAACACGCCCTTTACTGCAAACATTTAAACGTTGAACACTCTCAGATTAGACCCAAAGCACCTACTCGCTACGTTTCATACTCGCCGTTAGTGTTCTCACGTTCGCAGATAAGCAAGTCCGGATTGTATGCAGCGACATTTTGTATGAACCAACGCTGTTGTAAAATGCGTCATCGCTTATTTATGGCGTAACGATAACTAGTAAATTACTCTGGTAAATTTTAATACCGGGAAGTGTATATGACAATGGAATTCAGGCGTGTGTGTATTCAGTGCACAATGGAATGAAGAATTCTGGGAATTTGGCTGTCCGACGAGTCAGTTGCTTTTTAATATTTTAATATTTCGTTCGGCGGTAAATTTAGTGTAGTTTTAGATGGATCGTGAAACGGCTTTCTGGTTCGTTAATTAGACAACAGGATGCGTCGCATGGACCGTTTGGTTTATGCAGTTTTGGGGCCATGTTTCCATAGTTCTGCTCGTTAATATTTGTAAACCTACATATAGTCTCGACTTTTGCATATAATTCAGCGTTTGTCATTTCATATGAATAGGTTAGACGACATAGCAAGGACTATCGTTTACCTTTATCTAGTCGGATGTCCCATATATAACGACTTTATATGTTAGCGACATCATATCTTTTATTTGCTTGGACCAAAAAACGACTTCAAATGCAAAAAAATTTGGCACCGGTGGGAGTTGAAACCCGACCATTATGTACTGGTAGGATGGGACAGCGCGCTAGACCAATCGGCCATGTTTTAACAAACGTATTGCCGCAAACAACGTAAACAAATGTATTACCGCAGAAATAAAACATATAAGACCACGAATGTTGTAAGGCTATCCGAATTTCGCATTTAGATCCAGCAAGACCTGTAACAAAACCCTACAGTTTGGGAAATACCATTTTGATCACCGTTATATCATACCTCATGCGTCTTTCTAGTTTGTTCAAACATTTAAGAATCATTAAGATTGCAGCAGCAGTTGTGTAGTTTACTCAGAGGTTACACAGTAGCAGAGGAACATGTAGTTAATAGTTGCTGTTACATAAGATAAACTAAATGGCAATAAACTGTGTACCTCGGCGCTTATTGAGCGGAGCTCGGCGAATCCGAGCGAAGCGTTTTTATTGTCTGTCTGATAGTAAAGAGGTCGATGTCCGTCCGTTCGTTCGTTCGGTCCGACGGATGTCAAGAACCACTGAACGGATTAAAAAAAGCTTTTTTTGTTTGAAAGCCCATCATGTCAGAGTGTGCACCTGATATTTGGGATTAAAAATTTTGAGTGGTTAATTAGTAATTAGCTAATTAATTAATTTTATACAGCTAAAATAGAGAATTTTGCAATATTTGTGTTATTTATTGAAATAGACTCGTTTCGATCAAACCATTATAGGGTTTTTTTGGGTTGAAGAATTCAAATATAATATTTTTACCAATGATAAAGCCCTATGCAATGTAGTTACAAGAACATAAAATTGAGTACATTCGTAATGCCACAGCCCAAGCTCCGCTCACAAAAATAGTTCCACTACCGACTAGTGATATTTAGCATTGACTGTTTTGTGAATTGATGTTTGCCCTGCTTAACGAGGGCCCCGCTTTAGACTATGTTTGAATGCTTACAGATTTCTACGTTCTCACTTGTCAGAATCGGCCGTTCTTAACTATCGGAAAAAATTCATCGGCACATTCATACATAAGATTTAGATGTATATGTTTACTTGTTATTGCCGAACCCCGCTTTTCCGCAGAAGAACAATGTGTGTCAATATTTTACACAATAGTTATATTTCGTTTGAATTAATCCACGGAATGAATCTGTGTACTTCAGGATGTTTAGGGAACTATGGTATGGGCCACTGGATTTCAGGCAAAAAACTTAACTGGAATTTTGCTGCATTGTTTATAAATTAGCCGTTTTAGAGCAGACCACTTTCGCGACTTTGACCTTTACATTGCATTCCTGGATTTTTGGTACACGAAATGCTAGTTTCTCGCAAGCAAGTTGAGAAGAGACCGAGCATGGCCGCTAAGAAATAATCCAAGCTTGAGATATTAGCTTTACTGATACTTGTGTGCTATTTAATATCTGTTGTGTGAAAATGGTCTGACCATAAATACCACCCCAGCCCTGCAATGACGTAATACAGCAAAAACAGGTCTTCGACTGTAATACCATCATATTCTGCGTGCTTGAAAACCTATACAGGAATGGTGTGAAGCCCGCACCCCGCAATATGTCAAAAAGCAAAAATAGTGTAACAGCGTAAAAGGCGTAATTCCGTTGTTTTAACCTAATTTATTGTTCCTAATCATAAAAGAAAGATGAAATAGCGCCACCCCAATGTTAACGATGCCCCCCACACCAAAACTGATTTTTATAAAACGTCAATTAGTAATTAAAATAGTGCCTTAAAAATTGTACCCATTGCCCTGTTGTCGGTAAAGGATCCGAAACCCTAATATTCATAACTGGGGGAAGTGGATTTCAACCTAGGTTCACCATAAATTTCTCGCACAATTCTGACAAAAGCCAAAAGCAAAGTTTATAATGTACAGCCTGTACAAAACTCGAAAACAACAAGTTGTTGATATGTTGTTTTATCTACAGTTTGACAAAGTACGAAAACGTGTAAACTTTGTTCTTCGCTTTTCTGCATGACAGTTCAGGAAGATGTCAGATCTTCCTTAGTCGACTGGTTAGAGTTTTAAACTCTCATGCGTAAAGTCGCGGGTTCGAAACCCGGGGGAATCTATGCACTTTTTCAGTATTTTTCAACTTTTCTTAATTTTTGTGTTCGGTATTAGGTCAAAATCCTCCAGGGACTACGGTCTGTATTTTTACGACCGCGAAACACTTTTTGGGATGCTGTTGATGACCAATTTAAGCATATATCGTCAATGATAATGCCAAAGGGCGTATCACCTGAAAATATTGTATTTTGCCAATTTCAGCAGAAGCTGTACATTGAGTTCCTCGAAAGGATTATGCCAAAGGACATATCTCTAATCACGAATAATTAACAATTTAAAGCAGAAAAACCAAAGGACGTATCTCTTATATGAACAAGTCAAAAACAGAACCAAAAGACGGATCTGATATACGTCTTTTGACATTGCTATTTTATTTTTACCATATTTGTATTACTACATTAGCAAAAGGCGTATGTCTGGAATTCTGGATGTTCTTTAAAATGAGTTAAGTGAGGGACGATATAGGATGGGCGAAAATGTCATCAAAGTGGGCCAAGTATTGGCCCGGGACTATTGTTAATGCTAATCCATCTAAACCTGGTACACCAACAGTGTCCTTTTTCGCTAAGCACCAGGCGTCAGCTGTGCTTAATAACAATATTTTGCCTTTCGACAACCCCACAATGAAAGAATTTGCATCCACGAAAAAAACTAAAGAAGCGGTTTCCGCTGTTGACTTCGTAGTTTTTTTACGAAAAATTTCAAAATATGCATAAAATTGCAAATGATTTAAACAGATCTATCTGCAATGTAGGTAGCGATAGAGAGAACTACAATGCATCGTGACATTACACCGAGCAATGACGACTACGATAAAAATGCTACTGCAGTTCATGATTTACCAATATGTCTCGACACAAACGGTCGTGTACAGTGCAGGCCCAAAGAAGTGGGGCAAACCTCTGACGGAGGCAAACGCCCAGTCAAGTCAAGTCATGATTTACCAACCACAATGGTGGGTGAACCACCATTCACTGTTGAACAACGAAGTGAAAGCGATAGCGAAAGCAGTCATAGCTCCATAGATGATCCGGATTCCGATCCAAATAATTTCAGCTGTCGTTTCTTCGTCTCAGTTGGAACAATGCGTCGCCGCTGCTTGTGAGAAAACGCTAAGTGGCTCGTTGCCGACGAATAATCAACCGCTGGATAACAATGAAAAGGATGAGCCAGACCGCCAGCGTTGCAATAAACGCAGCTTCGTGTCAAAGGTTTGCCTTTTGAGAAGCGAGGAAATGTTGCTATATCTAACTGGCTCGAACTGTCTAACAGGTGAACTGTATGTGCCAATATTCATACAGAGGCATTTCTGAAAATGTACGCCGAACCGTGCATTCCTAGTTTTGGAGCCTAGGCGACAAGACTATGCAGCGTAACCACATTGCAAATTGAATCAGATCTAGTGCTTGAGTTAACTAAAGGTGACCCCGCCAACCATCCTATTCTGTCATTACCGATATCGAATCGCAAACCCTTGGTACGTAAAACAAGCTTAATTTCTTTCTGTTTTTCGCCAACCAAAAATTGGCAAAATCAAATTCAAGTGCCAGAAATTAGACCTTGTGTTCGAACAGAATTTCGTCGATTTCAGTTTGCAGACATTCTGTTCCCTAATGCGTTATCATTTTAATTTGAATTATACAGTGTTCGCGAACAAATCTAATGCAAAAGTGACGTCACAATCAAATCGACGTTTTCGTTCTCAAAAATGTGGGTAATTTTAATTCAAGTTTCGCGAACACCAAATGGTTAGATTTCAATCGCGAGCGCTATATTCGCGAACAGATTTACGCCGAATTTCAATTGAGATACTCTCCAATAGATCAGAGACAGTCGCCGAAAGATATTAAGCTTCTCTATCCCTTTCAAAGTAATGAAAATGTCACCACATCAATACTTTATTCTGGAACTCTGAGAATCATTTTTCCACATTTGAAAAGCACTGTATATAGTATTTTACTTTCTGTCTTCATTTTTCCAAACCAACATATAAGGGTTCCGCTTATAATTTAGGGCTCTGGCTTTACGAGCAAGGTACACTTAAGGTTGACTTGAGCTGTATTTTACGAACAAGATACACTTGAGGTTTACCAAGGTTGCGGATACATCAGTGATAGCGGCTAATTAAATCCAACGGATCTTAACCAAATGCTAGCGTCTCCAAGTATTAGAATTTGACAAAAAACTTCACCAGGTTCGATGCTACAGTAGCCCAAAGTCGTCCCCCTCCTAATCTTCACGTCGTTGATTGGGATTACACATCATTGAAATGTCTTATTTCAGGCTGTTGTATTGCACAATACTGCTAAAAGTAACAATTGTTTATGAATACCGCCCATTCAGTAGAGCATCGAGCTAACGTGCATGTTGGTTTGGATGGATTTAGAACGTTCTAATAGTTTCACGCAAATTCAGAGCCGAATTAGGGCGCAAAGATTCTATCCCAAGTAGACGGTCTATATGAAAATGGCACGAATCATTGATGACGAGGGGCACCGTTGTCGCTACGCCTAGGGATAGGAGCCGGCCCTCTACCGACCACATCGAATGCGTGGAGCAGCACTTACGAGACGATCATCACACTTCCATCCGCCGTGCGGGTTTTTTTGCCTGGAAAATAGATGGCACGGAGTTCACCAAATTTACCCTGGCCAAAGCTGTCTCCGAACTTTTTCTTATGGGTATTTATAAAGTCGAAGGTATATGCAACAAAGCTGTTTGCTGCTGAAATTAGTGAATAAAGCTGAGAATTATGGAAGCTTTCGAAGATGTCACTTTGGAGATGCACAATAAATCCTATCGAGAACGACTGGAGTTCGTGGTTGAGAATGCAGACGCTCAATTTGAACTGCAGGATTGAAGCGAGCAATAAAGTCGACTTAAAAAGGCAGAATATTTATTGAATATTGTGTTCTTATTTCTGTTAGGGCGCCAAGCACATATGTTAGATGCAAGGGTGTCCAAGTCTTAGAGATTCGCACCCGCTACTATATTTTGCAATTTTAATGAAATTCATACAAAATATAACCTAATAGTAAATTTGAAGTAGCTCTAAAAATCAGTTAATTCCCTTTGGAATTGGCGCTGTTATTGGCAAAACAAATCGGGACACTATATTTTCTTTACCTACACTAACTGCTTTATGCAGCGTTCACGTTATAATGTCTCCGCTGTTTGGAACTTTTGTCCCACTGTAGTCACGACCCTACCGTATAGACAGTCAGGGTGACACCCATACTGCAAATCAATTGCCGATGGTGTACCACACACCCCTAGCTACAACATTTTTCTTGACAGTGTCGTACACACCCTTAGCTACCAATTTGGCGCGAATTAATTATTACGAACACCGTCTGTAGCTAATGCGGTTTATTAGCCAACCGTTCTGTGTAGTTTTTTCTAAATTTACGATATTTGTATCTAGCCCATATGAACATTGCTCAAATAATTCCGAAAACTGTCAATAAAACTGCCAGAAGACACGGTGTGCCTAATACTGTGAAGAATTTGTAATACGCGTAACTAGCTACCTTTGAAAAATGAGGGCGAGTCGGGCTATTTCTGATATTTTCTTGGTTTAGACCTTGTAAGCCAAAATTAACGTGTCCACAAAACGCATTTGGGAACAACTGTATATATATGCCAACTGAAGAAAAGGAAAACGATTGAAGTTCAAGCGGAATTTGGTGAAACGGTTGAGGGAATAGTTCTTGGGAATTTCGTGTGATTGTTGATGGTATTCTGTCAGATAAAATCGGACCAGAGAATAAATTTTTATTTTTGCAATTTCTGCACGAAAATTAAAAGTTCCTAAAATTGCTTCTTCTGTAATGAATTTGAAAATGTGTTTTAAATACTTTTGACCTCAAAATATTGCTGACTCGGAAATTGTCATAGCGGTATGATAAAAGGCAGAAATACACACACCTCAAGTTCTAAATACTTGAAGTTTGAAATCCTGACTTGGTTTCTGCTAGCGTTTCCTATTACCTAATAAACTGTTGGTGTACCAAATTTTGACGCCCTCTGTTTTATTTGTAGCAGCATAAATAATGAGCGACTCGCTGCTATTAATCAGTAATACGTTGAGCAATTGGGCATTGTTCTCAGCAATATGTGCAAGTATCTTAACAGCGGTTATCTACTATTTGTTTTTCTGTCGCCATGTCCCGAAACATCGCTCAAAATCTGCCAAAACCAGTCCCATTCGCATTCCCATGGACGCAATCGACTACGACAATCAATCGATTATCCTGCCTGGGCCAGAACGCATCCGAGCAGCGTCATGGGGTAATCCGAAGGATAGTCCTGAGCAAATGCTAACAAACCTGTATCCGGATGTGACTACGGTCTACGAAAATTTCCTACACGGCGCCCGAATATCGAACAACGGCGATTGTGTGGGAACGCGGAGGGGCGCCGGTCGGGAATATGTTTGGACCAGCTATTTGGGACTCCTCGAACGAGGTCATAATTTCGCAGCCGGTCTGATTAATATCGGAGCCCAACCAGGTACATTTTGGTTCTATGTTTTATTTAATATATACATCAGTATTTTAACATCTGCGTAGTGTTTTGATACAAACAGCTTCTTCTGTTGGTCTCAAGAGGCAACAGAAATGTATTTATGAACATGATAGTCTGCTGCGAAATAGATAAAATCTATATTTTGCAGATTAATTGCAGTCTAAGCTTTACATTATGGCGATTCACTGCGCGCAGGGCGATTATCGTTGGTCAAGTTACTATATGTGCTTTCCCGGACACACGTGGACAATTCGCTGAGTCAAATCAGACTCAATATATATCTGTCTAAAGGGAATTATTCGTTGGATTAAAATATCATAACGGAAAATTGTAGGAATATTCTCGGACGCTAAAAGTTGTCCGAATAAAATGGCTTTTACTTAATGCTAGACGGTCACTTATGTTTTACGGAATATCTCCAATCGTTTTCCATCGTTGGGGATATTCTAAACTGGAAAGAAAAAACGTTGCCAACGTGCTGAATTTATTTGATACCTCATCTAAGCACACTGTGTTTATTTCATGATTCAGTAATAAAACTTTATAACGTATTTATAACAGAAACGTAAATGTGATAGAGAAACGTATTTATCCGGCGTACCTGAAGGGTTTAATTTAAAACTATAGCAGGCAATGTTAGAAAATGCAGTTTTATCTAATTTCGGTGCGTTCTCAGCTTTTAGAACGTTTCATCCCTTTGTGAAACGAGTGATCGAGCTTACGTATTTATCGGTGTGCCGTATAACAAAGATCGCGACTACAAGATTTTATTTTGTCATATAAGCCGTATCTTTCTTTTCACGTTGCCGATGCAGGCATTCAGGAAGCTACCACCATGAGGTTTCCGACCCGCAACCTCTGGTGTACCCTCCTCCCCGCGGCGCGCGGAACAATTTATCAGAAATAGGTACGTAAAACATAGGGTGAAAAGTAGCAGAGATGGGCGTACACTCGTAACAAATAGGGCCTCGGTGCGGGGGGGTCAACTTTTTCTAGGGCCCCCTGCAAGACTTCCCCCAGGGGCCTTCAGCACCGGAGAAATCCTGCTACCCCTGTAAGACCTGGGCGCAGCATGTATCACTATAAGCTTTCTCTTACTGTTTAGAGGATAGGTATATACACTGTTATAATTTGAGCCGACTCATATCGCCCTGTCTTAAAAGACAATAGACTTAGTCCCGTGGTAAACTATAAAGAACATGACAACCTTTTACAGAAGTCTATAAAATCGGTATCAGGGCAATTTACTCTGATATACGTTGTTCAATGCCCCTTTATAGAAAGGGTTAAGGCTATACGTTGCATCAGAGCTGTGCCTTGGGATTTACTGGGTACGGGCTTAAACCTTGAGCCCGTGGGTAGCGTATACCAGTGGGTAGTGGGAATCCCTAACGCTCACAATGCTATATGTTTAGCCAGCGCTATTACTTAAAAGAGTACATGGTTCCATATACTTAGCACCATCAAAAAGATATAGTGGTCTCGTTTGCTCAGCAACGTTCTCAAAACTTGGAAGTTCTTTTAGCACCATTTATCGGAATCATTAGGTGATTTTATTTAGGAGCCGCTTCGTCTCTGCCTTTCTTTAGTTGATACTATCTCAAAACTGTGTTACTGAGTGATCGCCTGGAAAACTACACCATTTGTGGGATCGGTATTGTGGTAAAAATCGTGGGGCAGGCATCTGATAAATTTCGCATTAGCTTTAAGCGTTAAAACTCTCGTTTAACTGAGCCGGTTTGGTAGTATGGATATGGACCGTTTTCTTCGCTGTGTAGCCTGATTGTGGCAAATAATAAATAGGGAAAAGTTATAGTTTAAAGTTAATTGAACTTCCAAAGCTCTCCGTGTACAACTTGCGAAGCCTCCAAAAAATTCTCTGAGCCCGCGGGTACATGCCTCCATCGTGGACAAGTCTTCCATTTTTGCGGATACTCCCGTGCGTGGTCAGAAGCCATCTCTGCGTTGCAGATTTTAGATGTCAAAGTACTTGCTGTGCAACAATTTCGTCTTGTGGACTTCCAGGCGGCGTCCGGGTTTATACCGATCTAAGGATTGTCTAAACATTTGCGGCACCAAAGATTGTGACCAAATCCAATTGTGCTACTATCGTCTAATTTTTTGGCCAGGAAACGGTAGTTGTCGTTTTCAAGTTCAATAAAGAATGGATTATTTTTCTATTAACCGAGTTTTAGCTACTGCGCCTAGCTGTCTAATAATCATGGTTTGCACTGATTAGCCAACATTTAAACAGCACTCCTGCTAAATTCAGCTTATTCACTGATGCAGATTTGTAGCATCTTGCCGTATAGTTCATTTCGGTCTTATTGTACTTCGTAGTTTTGTTTGATTTCAGGTCAATCAACACTCGTCGGAATCTATTCCCAAAATCGAGAAGAGTATGACGCGGCAATTTTGGGCCTGACGGCTCATGCCCAAATAATCGTGCCTTTGTACGATACACTTGGTCCAGAAGCAATCACGTTTATCATCAACCAGTCTCAAACTCAATTTTGCATTTGTGACAGCCCAAGCCGGGCCCAAAATTTGCTCCAGTCAGCCCAAGGTTCGGACGGTGTCACCCCTCTGAAGCACATTATTATCATGGATCCCGGACAAGGTGAAACCTCAATGGATGCTCTCCAAGCCTCGTTTTCCGAAATTGGTGTCCAACTCCACGCTTACAACGATGTTGAAAACAACGGTGCTGCAAATCCTGTTGAGCTAGAAAATAAACCCAAACCTGAGGATTCCTTCATTATCTGCTACACATCGGGAACGACCGGGAATCCGAAGGGTGTCGAATTGACCCATACAAATGTTATGGCTGAAATGGCAACCGTCGAGTTCTTTCTGAAACAGTTCACCGGACTCGATGTTCGGCCTGAAAACATTTTCACTTGCGTTTCCTATCTACCAATGGCTCACATGTTCGAGCAAACAGTTCATATCATGATTTTTAGTCTTGGATATCGAATTGGATATTTTTCGGGCGACATAAGGGGTCTTACTGACGATCTTAAGAAGCTCGGTCCACGGGTTATGCCCGTGGTTCCAAGACTGGTCAATCGCTTTTATGATTTGCTTAACGGGAAGCTGGAATCAGGTAGCTTCTTCGGGCGATGGATTTGGAAAGTCGCTTGCACCTACAAGTTTGCTCAAATGAAGCGCGGAATCATTCGATGGGACACAATTTTTGACCGATTAATCTTCGATAAAATTCGTTGGCAAATGGGTGGGAATTTGGATATTATGGTCATTGGATCAGCACCTGTATCTGGCGAAGTAAGGTTTCTACAGTTATCACAATGTCGTGAAAAAATTTAGCGTTTTTTCTCAGGAATTAGTTTAAATCTTAAGCTTGAAAACTTTCAGAACAATGTGAGATTTTTCTTGATCCTTGTCAAGTTGTTTTGAAGTAATCTGTTATGGTTTAAAATGGAAAGAACAATGATTTGAATCGCAAATTTACAGCAACTATCAATGTGTATTTAACGTAATCTCTTTTGTAAGCAAATTATTGCCTCGAAAGTAGAGAAGGGATCGATGTTTTGCCATCAAATTATGGTTAATTAGTGTCATCACATTTGGTGTTAAAAATATAATATTTCGGTTATTTCTGACACAAGCTCTATACAACTTGTCTCGGAGCAAAGTTGGCCTGGTATACACACAAAACGCTAATGACCAATTCCCAATTACCGGCGAACCAGTCAAACATACCGCAACATGCTTAAATATCCACGAAATCATATAGATGACACTATGATATGCCTGGTATTCCCATAAATACAAATGGGTATTTTATGCCAATGTAGTTAGCTCTAAGACGTCAATAAAATCTCCGAGTCTGTTTAAGTATATTCGTACGAAAATACAATCTAGATATTTTGCGGGATTTCTAACGCTATGGCCATTTGCACTGTGATTACAGTGGTCTAAAGATTGAGCTATAAGCTAGGATTGAACACAATTGGGCTCAAAAAATTAGCAGCACGCAACTTTCACCTTATTAATCATTTTAGTTTATGCGTAACTCACAACAGGAATAATTGATGAAGACATAATATTTGTTGCTAAGACTTAACTTATTACTGATTTTCGTTAAGTAATAACAAATGACAGGTCAGTGCTCCACACCATGTCGATTTCTATTTACGACCTTGAGACCGGTTCAGTATGTCATAAATATCAAAAAGGTTTACTTTTCGAATCTTTAATTAAAGCTTGAACTTTAAAATTACGTAGTATTCTGAAACTCAGTGATTACAGTCTTGAGGGCATTGCTTCACCGAAGTATATTAATTTACTGATAATTTTTAATGAAAAGCACTAGAAGTATTAGATAACTTTAAGGCAACATGACCATAAATTTAATATCAGCTCTAGTGCAAACGATTCAGCCACAAGGAAGGAACTGAAATTCGCTGAAAATTTGAACTAAATTTGCCACAAAAATGGAGTAGTGAGTCCACTGGAAAATATTAATAATGACACCAGGCAAGGTCCTAAGTTATTTTATTATGCCACAAATTTCACCTTGCCTGCAATTTCATACAAGTGATACTGAAAATCCAGAATCGAGTTGTTAACAGATTTCAATTTTAATGATGATTCAACAGTTATCGTTCACGAAAGTAAGCTCGTGCAGTCAAATGTATGATGAAGTACACACAGAACCTAAGTATCATTGTCCTAAAAGTCACTTCATGTAAAATGGGCTAATTCGTCCACTTATACTGTTGTTGCCAATAATATTACGCATAAGGTTTACATAACGCAAAATGGACAAGAAATATGATTTAACAGTAGAAACAAATTGAGGTGTAGATTTATAGATAGGTATAAAACATAGATTTTTAGAAACATTTTGCGCCTTCAATGAAACCGATACGATCATCGTATCCGGTGCTGAGTTATGACGATTAAAATCTACATCGTGAATTATTTGCACTGGCAATGTGATTTTAAATGAGACCCTCTGTGGTAGTTGGGCATTCAGCATTCATTTGTCATTCAACAGCTAAAATCTGTAATATCTCAAGTACGGCATTTGCGATCAACCCACTATTTTCATCAATATGTAGGACTAAGGCACAACAGCTATTAATATTCTAGCTTTACTTAAACGGCCAATATCTCACAACATGATTTTAAGAACTGTTTTAAATGTATTATTACATTACATGATAATCGCCAAATTTTGTGGGTTATTTTGTCATGTTTGATATTTTTTACTATTAAATTGAGCATAAATATTGTTTTGTCTTCGTCCCATCGGTAACTGGGTATAATAGCATAGGTACTTTATTGTCAATCAAGGATATCTAGAATTTGTAATGTCGACCTCAGTGTAATTGCGCAATATCGTTGGCCCTTTGGTGGAATTGGGAATTCGTCAACGGAGGTTCTTAGTCTGTATTTTGTGGTTAATTTATAATATATTTAGGTACTGAACACGTGTCGGACTGCGTTCGGATGCTCGATTGTGGAAGGCTACGGACAAACGGAATGCTCGGCCGGGTGTACGCTTACCTTTCCGGGCGATTATACCACCGGGCATGTGGGCGCCGTTATGCCTTCGTGCCATATAAAACTGGTCGACGTCCCAGAACTGGACTATTTTGCTAAAAATGATAAAGTAAGTTCTTTCTGTGAGTAAGAACGTCAAAAGCACCCCAAATTTTTCAATATATGATAGGCACTGAAAGATACCATGACAGATATACTGAATTTCCAACATAAATTCGTAGAATAGGATCAAGTTTGAGTGACCAAACGATAATTTATTAAATATATTTACTAATTAATCAATAAATCAATATTGCCAAGAGTCCATTAGAGAAGAGTATGACACTTCCCTGCAATTTTATGTTAGTCCGTGTTTGATTATGCGGGTGTTGCCCCACGTCTTGGTGGGTGTAGGTCAGGCCACAGATTTCGAGGAGGATGGATTTATATGCAGCTATCGGTCCAAGCGACCCCCTCAACACTGGAGGGTCTCACGTATCATTTCCCACACACAATGACGTTAGTCCGAGCTGCCTCCCCCACAAAACGTGGGGGAGGGGTCTGTGCATGACGACCCCTAAATTTGGGGAGATAAGGCCGAAAATTCCCATGTCATCAAACACGGCCTAACATTAGAGAGTAGGAAAGTGTCATTTCTTCCCTAATGCACCTTTGATATTACCAAGCACCAGTCTTAGTCTATTGCAATCTCCGTTGTGTATTCTAAGCGCCACAAAATGTAATAAAAATATATATTGAAGTCGCCGACATAGGTGAACAGCAGGGAGTAACCGGAATTCCGGTTCCGGCGAAAATCGTGTTCCGGTTGCGGTTCCGGCAAAGGGCAAAAACCATACCGGAACCGGAATTCCGGTTTTAAAAATTTGTTTGAAATTTTCCACGTTTTTTGCTTCATCCTGTAATCCAAACATGTGTAATATATATTGATGATCATATGGAATTATCAAGCTCCAATACAACCGAGCAAAAGAAAAGATTAACCAATTTGTCGTGTGAAACGTAAGTAGGGCACATAATTTGAGCAGGAATTTTTTATAATAACCTGCAGAAGTTTGTTAAATCAAAGCCAGGTCGATGTTTGTAGCAGCTATTTTACACATCCAGAAGTCGGTGGGATTCCTTTGAATTAAACCAGGTAACTGGTTTAAATTGTGTAAAGTTTAAATTGAATTAGTGCAACTCGGCAACAGAGTATGGCTTACGCAGAAGTACTTAGGGTATGCTTGGCTAACATACATTGCGTCAAGCACCCGCCAGTGCGCTTGTAAAGTTGGTAAATCAGTCTAAATTGAAGTAAACTAACGTTATCTGCAACGCATCTAGAAACTGCTTTCTTGGCAATGAACTGTATTTATTGAAACTGTTCGAGCAGCATCACAGTGTGTCTCATTTATAGTATTCTGATTATAAAGTTATCATCATTATGGTCTAACTGACGGGCACTGTTTGTCCAACGATAGCCTAAACAGTGTCTCTGACCACTGATCAGAAAATTACCTTCTATCTATTATTTTCTCTTAGAATCATATAAACCAATAATTTTAAGTTTCCTACAGAAGAACATGCAACAAACGTATGTGTAGCAACGGCAGGTGACTGGAGACAGAGCGAAAGTGTGTATTCTACGCTCCAAGCTTTGTAAGCACATTCGATTTGACGAGGTATACGCAATGGTGTATAGTGGAAGACATTTTTTGCTCTGAACGTCCAAAAACCGACATATTTGATCGATAAATAAACATTATTAACTTCCTCAGTCTCTTTAAAATTTCAGAAAGGCAATAATACCATCGCAATACATTAACTTTAATGTAAAAGTTATTTTTAATGTACATTGAATCCACTATACCTTCATTTCTTGCATCATCTGTTTTACTATATATAAATTTCGAAGACCAGGTTCCGGTTCCGGATCCGGTTTAAATGGACGGTTCCGGTTGCTGGTTCCGGTTCCGGTTATTCCCTGGTGAACAGATCTAGGTGACGCCGCAAAATGTGGGTTCCATACTTAACTGTGATTATCATGAAAAAGTAGTAAAATACCTACGACACTAGGTTGGCATCAGATGGTCCCCTGGGATCGTTGGGCTTAGCTAAATCATCACCTAACCATATAAATATATATAATAGTAGTAAATAATATATAATCATTTAGCCTCATTTTGGCCTGAGAATTGCTTTACGCAACTATTTCCTAGAAAAATTCTAGGTGAAGTCAACGAATATCTAGCATAATTATGCTTAATTTGTAGCATAATCATTATGCTAATTGCAAACTTTTAGCAAAATTTTATGCCGAACATTAGGATTTATTAATGCTATTGTGCCCTAAATATTCAGCAAACATATTTTGAGTTGTAATTATGCTATTTTAATCTCTGCAACAAAAACAGAGCTAAGAAGCTACTTTAAGAATTTTAAGCTTAATTTATTTAAAAATTAAAGATTTAATATTTAATTTGTGTTAAACATTTTAAGTCTTCATCTTAGTTTTATTGTCCTGCTAGTTATGCTAAAAAGTAACATAAGTTCCTATTTAATAAATACCATGTCTTAACAGCTGCAAAATGTTAAGAGCAGTGATGCTAAAATGGCATAATATTGCTCTAAATACTTGCCGTAAATATTTTGAGTGTGTTTTTGCGATATAATGCGACATTTATGTTATAAAGGACCCACTTGAAAGTCCTCTCTGGATGTCTGTCACCATCCATTATTATGGTGTCTTGGACACCATAGTGCATACAGTGGTATTTTAAGATAGTATACATAGTAAGTGATAATGGCATGGTTGAGACGACACCATAGAACTTTTTAAAAATTATGTGGTGTTAAGCTACACGATTTACACGATGTATGTAATGTGTTTATTTACGGTGTCTTGACACCATATGTAAAAAATAATAGGTACATCTTCACACTATAGTTAAGTTGATGGTGTCTCATACACCATATGTTGTATTATATAGTGTAGGCATGTTGCATACGAATGGATGGTATGGTGTAGACTATTTGGGGACAAAACTTCCACGTGAAGGGTCCTTTACAACGTCAACGCCACACAAGTAAACCATGCACTGTACATCGAACATGTCAGCCGAAAAGAATAGAAATTGCGACGTTTAAATTATAACTAAATTTATATGAATTTTCCAAAACAGTAGGATTTTCGGAGAAATTGTATCATGATTATGTGTACAATGTTAGAACTTGAACAAAATATATACTGCCAGTTAGCCACGAGTTGTATGAGACAGCGCAATCGCCAAGCAGTTTTTCAGCCAAGCTGAAGACTCAATCTTCGGATGAATAGTCTTATTCTCGCAATGGTAGTGTTTGTTGTAAGATCTTCGGACCTGTGAAAATCTTACCCAAATAGGATTTCCATATAGCAAAATTTCCCCTAATTTTGCTTTCAAACGGTGCCAAAGCCGCATCAGTATCTGTAGATTGATAAAGTTATCGAATTAAAAATGTGGAGCTTTATCAGTTGTTCCTTGTGCTATGACTGCTATAATACCCTTCTGCATTAAGGTTGTAACAAGTTATAGCAGGGTGAAGCATCTTGATGCTGAATTATTTTACTTATCAAATCCCTTTAACTAAAATACAGAATTTCTCATAAGATTTGGAAGTTTTTGAAAATTAGGAGATTAGGGTGATGAAGTGGGCAAGCGCCATGTGTACATGAAAAAAATAGTTGTAGTTGCCTAATGAGCAATTACAAATTTCAATGCCTAGTCATAATTGAGGTAGGAAAACTAAGCTGCGCATCTGATTTTCTGGACTAAGCAACGCGTTTATTGTCTATCTGTGAGGAACCAGGGGGAAGATAGACCGCGTTGGAATGAATAGTGCTGTCACAGAATTGGGTCTGATTGCAATTGTAGATAGTTGATAGCTAGTTCAGAAATTTATACTCCTTGATTATTGAAGTATTTTGCAATCTTAGTTGAATTAAGCATGTAACCTGTTTTTTAATGTTAAAAACTCAGCAGAAAAGACAGAAGTGAAAGCTAGAAGAACCAAAATATCGGGGTCACAATTTTGCACATGGTTCTATTCCTACGTTTTTGTCACTGGGCTCTAAATTTTTATTTTGTTGAACTTCTAATACCTGGAGAAATTTATTATCCTCGTCGAAGAGTGGTTAGGCAACGTCTTGGGTTATTCCTTAGTGTTAAATTTAGGGTGAAATCTGTATCCGTGGGCCGCTCGTAATGAAAGGTTACTTCCGCGAGCCGGAGAAAACGGCCGAAGCCATAGACTCGGATGGCTGGCTTCACACCGGCGATATTGGCTGTTGGCTCCCGAACGGAACTCTAAAGCTTATCGACCGGAAGAAGCATATTTTCAAATTGGCCCAGGGCGAATATGTGGCGCCGGAAAAAATCGAGGCCGTCTATGTCCGGTGTCCGGTGGTTATGCAAGTCTTTGTCGACGGCAATAGTCTGGAAAGAAATTTGGTAGCTATTGTGGTTCCGGACCGGGTAGAATTGTTCAATTTGGACCGGGAAATCGGTCTTGACGTGGGCGCTGGGAGTGAAACCAAGGAAGGTGGCGACGCTTTCAGAACGCTGTGCGACAACGAAAAAATCAACAAGGCTGTTCTCGACCGAATGCGGACTGTGGGAAAGGAAAACAATCTAAACTCTATTGAACAGGTCAGTTGATTGTAGTTCAAATTATAAACAATCACTCGCCGAAAACTACTTCATCACGCATGGCACTAAATTAAAAATTTGGCATAATTGGCAACATTTGAGCTATCTCGTTACTATCGATTTCATATCGTCTAAAGATTTCACTACTTGTTCGCTGAGCTAGGATTTCGAGCCAACGAGTGGATGTTTTAAGACTGGGCCCGGCTCGTATGGACTACAGTGCAAAAAGGTCCCTGTCCGTATTTTGATTTTATGAATCACAGGGCCTATGTTGATAGTTTTGTGGATTAGCGCCAGAACGAGGGTGATCGGCTGAAACTTTGGCAAGCCACTTTGATTGCCGGCTTTCACAACATTAGGTTTCGATCGATAATTGATATATCGAATACAATCTGCGTGGAGTACACAACTTAGATTTATAAAATTTTGTGGAAATAAGTATTACATTATGCTTTAGGGCCTCTAATTTTTTTCATATTGGACAACTTCGCTCTGAAAGATGTTTAAAAATTCTGTTTATTGATTTCAAAGAAATCATTTCGAAAATTTCGTTGCCAGTACCAATTGTTTGTGGATTTTTTTACAAATATTATTAATCGAAGTAGTAATCAGAAATTTCTACAACGCGATTCAAAAATTTAATGTAAAGCCACTTTTTAAAATAGCGAATGGGGTTCTTCATAAGGTATGCTCACGCGCCTTTGCATATCAGAGAAAGTACACACAAAATCAAACAGAACCAAATTAAAAACGACGTATGAATTAAAAAATAAGTGGAACATTTTTGTACTACAAACTAAAATAAACTATGGATTTGGTGCAAAAATTGCGTATACTCCTCGGTTATAGTGAATTGAAAGCACAATTGTAGCTATGCCAAGTGCCTAGGTCGGCGAGTTTGCAACTATAGTAAAAGTTGTTTGACTTTAATGATAATTAAAAAAGGAGAAACAAAAAAAGAACACACAAAACCAGAAATAAAATCTTTACGCCTAGCTATGTAATATTTTGCCATTATACTAGTGGCCGCAGATTATAATGCAGAAACGAGCAGCAATTAGTTTGGACCGGTACCGTCGCAAACCTTAGCTTGGACATAGCCAAAAGTAGCAAAAGACACCACTAGGTGACCATATTTTTGCGGTAAAATAGGGTAATAGGTTCTATAAGTCTGTCCATTCGGTACCAAAATTGTGTATTTTTCTCGAATTTAGTGCACTAAAAGACCAACAGCTGTTGGGAATACATAACAAAGCATTTTACACTATCAATGTTTGAAAATTAATTTTAGTCCCTGAAAATTTTACACTACTAAGCATTTCAAATAAATGGTTACAGCTTTTCCACGTTAAATCGAATTCATTGGGTTAAGATATCAATGTTTACAATTGTATTTTACAGTTTTTTCTATTTTTAAGGTATACTGCCCATAAATATATAAATCGAGTTGCAATATGTTTTGTTTATATAAATCTTATAGGTATGAGTACTTAAAGGCTGTACAGAGGCATCCTGCTCGGCTAAATCCCAAATATCGTGAAAATTGGACGGTAATTGTTATTTGAAACAAAACAAAAAAGCGAACTTCGCTACCCAGTCGCCTACACTATGTAACAAAATCGGCAATATTTTATTGGCTGCAAGATATGATTCAGACACGAATTTTAATTTGTTTAAACCCTCGGCATCTTTATCTAGTGATATAACTAATAAATAGATAAATAAAGAGAAAACTAATAGATGGCATTATGGGTGCTACGAAATATTATTTCTTAAAATTATGAGTTGTCCTATATATACTCGTTTGGTTTGATGCAAAAATATTTTATTTATACAAATTTTTATTACACTAAGGTCGCAAAGGCAGATACGAGTCTTTATAATGATTTTGGCATATTTCGCCCAAATATAACAATTTTCATATATATATTATTTTTGTTTATTTATTCATCGAAAATGCTAAATTAGTAGATAGTTTTCAGGTGGCGGCGATCTATTTAAGTTCCGAGCCATTCTCAGTGGCCAATCACCTTCTAACGCCAACGCTCAAATCGATGCGACCAAATCTGAGGAAACACTACGCAAATATCATTGGCGATTTGTATGAAAAGATTAACAAAAAATAGTTTTTAGAATTTTATATTTTCTTACCTTTATTGACGACAGTAGAAAATAGTAGCCTCATCTTCCCAATTCTATTAATTCTCGTACGGCACCATTGAAAATCTCAATTTTTGATCTATCAGTTTGTTTTGCAAGAACATTGATTAAACATTGTTTCGCTCTAAACTAGCTATGTAAATGATCTTAAAGTTAATATAGCGTCAAGTTGAATAAGGGTTTGCGTCAATTTTTTGAGACAACAGATTTGAGATCCTTGGCTCTATTTAAATCTGAGAAAGAGTGTCATTCATGGTATTCAGCTAAATGTAGATTCTCGACTGTTATTTTACCTTCGTTATTTTATAAATTATAAAAAAATATCTAGAAATATTCGTTTTAATAATAAACCATCAATATAAGCCTGGAATTGTTTTGTGTTTGGGGACCCGTGAAAATATTTGAGGATGTTGAAATTTGTTTGATAACGTAGATGGGCCTAAAATGAGGTTTCCGCGGAGAACAAGTGACGACGAAATCGATAAAGCTTTACTTAGTCAAAAAATCCGTTATTGCGTCTTTATTCCCTTGGTCAATCGGTATTAGCATGAGTGCTTTAGAGAAGAGTATGACACTTCCCTGGTCTCTAATATTAGCTAGTGTTTGATGACGCGAGTGTTTTCGGCCTGACGTCCCCCCAGTTTGAGAGGGCGATTGAACCGGTAGCTGTTTATAAACCTACTCACCACCACAGACCCCCTCAAACTTAGGGGGTCAGAGCTACTGCCTAAACCTGGGGGCTGTCAGTCCGAAAATGCCCGCCTCATTAAACATGGGCTAACGTTAGAGTGCAGGGAAGTGTCATACTCTTCTCTAATGCATTCTCTTTATCAGTAATACGCTGGACGGTCCAGCCGCTAGGACATCAGGAGATCTCAACTGTCCGAGTGAAGTATCTAGAGTTATTTGGTATTTTATTTTAGTCAAGTATCTGAAACACTTAACATAACAATTGACACATTACAAGCGCAATGAATAATAGATTTTATTTGTGTTCTCTGCCGGTAGTTGAGAACACCCATTAGAAGATCCAAGAACAAATCGGTGGTCGGCAGCTTTACTGGCTCTGAAAATCAGTTATTGCATTTTTATTCCATTAGTCACGTAATGTTAGTGATGCTTTGGACGTAGTATCAATAATATGTTGAGCTAACTGGTAATTTATTTTACACAAGCACTTGAAGCATTTAACATCACTATTTACACATTAATCTCCCCCTATTTGCAACATCCATTAGAAGTTCCAAGAGCAAATCTGGGGTTGGTCCAGGTCAAAGCACTTGAATATACACTAATATGTTGAGCTAACTGGTAATTTATTTTACACAAGCACTTGAAGCATTTAACATCACTATTTACACATTAATTGCAGTCTCTGCCGGTAGTTGAGAACATCCATTAGAAGTTCCAAGAGCAAATCTGGGGTTGGTCCAGGTCAAAGCCGAAATGAGTTAGAATGTTGCTATTGAGGATAGGTGTTGGGCGGTATAAATCCAACGCGATAGAATTGTTTCAGAGCCAAAAGTGAATATTGAATCGATTAGCTATTATTTATTTATTAAAAGGGCTTTTGTAATCAAAAAGCTAATCTATATTCTAAACGAATAAAATTATTATTAGTTGGAACATGTTTGCATAAGATAAAAAGAATAACTCCGACGTTATACAATTTTAACATTTGTGCTGCAAACAATGGGCTCTAATACAATTATTTAAATAATTAATTATACATTGCCTAAGTAGCAATAAATTCCCTAGTTTAAGGGCGGGCAGTAGAGTACAGCTTTGCTAATCTGTTGGAATCTCC
Organism: Trileptium ribeirensis; assembly: GCA_030248225.1. Taxonomy (NCBI): domain Eukaryota; kingdom Metazoa; phylum Nematoda; class Enoplea; order Enoplida; family Thoracostomopsidae; genus Trileptium; species Trileptium ribeirensis. The sequence continues at coordinate 28,515 of JASANE010002176.1, forward strand.
AGCTTGTTTCTACTAAAGTTCTATTAGCCGTTATTAAAGATGTCGGTCGTAAACAAGCACTTGAAACATTAAAAATGACTATTTACACGTAGTTGCATTCTCTGCCGGTAGTTGAGAACACACAATAGAAGTTCCAAGAACAAATCGGGGGTCGGTCCAGGTCAAAGCCGAAATGAGTTACAATGTTGCTATTGAGGACAGGTGTTGGGCGGTATAAATTCAACGCGATAGAACTGTTTCAAAGCCAAAAGTGAATATTGAATTTAGCTATTATTTATTTATTAAAAGGGCTTTCTTAATCCAAAAGTTAATCTGCACTAGGACCAGTTGTGGCCCTAAGGTATCCCAGCTGCACCACCCATGTTCTTGTTGTGGTGCCCGGACAACCCCGGATTCCACGACTCCTGGTAATCTGCTAGACGACCAAAGGGAACCTCTTAGCTTAGCAGGATGCCATCGGGTTTACCAGGGTGTTCAGCCTTGCCCCTATATCGGGCCACGTTTCTAGTGGTATGGAGGTCCCCCTGAGGGAGGGTCAACCCCTAAGCCTGCTCACAGATAATATGGCTGATTCGTCTATCTCTCGTTCTACTGAAATTTCCTATATTTTGATCCGGCTAATGGGCCTATGTCATGTTCCTACTGGTAGATCCTATTGCGTGCGCACTCCAGTTTACCGGAAACTCATGCCTGCCAACTGTAATGATTGAGGGACGATGGGGAGTAGTTGCCACCAGAGCCCGGTATTCATTTTGTTCGATTGTTGATAGAACTAGTTGGTTTTATTTAATAAATTAATTTAGGTAATACTTAGTTGAGTGCAAGTTGGTTTAACTGAGTAACAATTTCCTACATAACCCTATATAAGAGCCGCTACCTTCCACTGAAGTGTAGTCGTTTACTTTAGTCCGAAATAAACCCGGCTTAAGTATCGTCGCTACTGCAGTTATAGAAGATATAGCGCTATAATCTGGCCAAGAGGAACACTTCAAACCATTATTCCATCCAGCAGGGTTGGGCAACGAAAAAAATGTTTTTTCCTACACCCACGGAAAAACTCATTATTTTGGTCTCGAAAATAGTTGGAAAACCGTTATGCAACAAAATATTACGCCCGTGAGCTATTTATGTAATAACGGTGACGCAGCTGCATGGCGCAAGTTCCTAACACCATGCGCATACGACCCCGGCTATCATAACCTCAAGGGCGGACCATAAGTTTTACAGTTGAGACACTTTTCTTGGTCAGACCCAAGAAGTTACGGAGCTTAGCAGGCCGCAGGCGCGCTTCACGGGGCGTGTTCGGACCCCCCCCCCCCGATTGGTTGCGCACGTGTCTAGTATCTCGGTTTGATCACTGAGGTCCCCCAGAGAGGTTGACACCGAAACTTGCTCGCAGGTTATAATGTCAAACCGATATTCCTATCCGAACGGAAGTTGTTTTGTTCAGCGGAATTTGTAAAAAATGCAGGAGAATTTTAGTTTTACAAGATAAATCTTGAGTTCCACTTAGTTTATTCTTAGTCGAACACTTGATTCGTTACAGCGTGTGTGGCCCCCACAGGGTTCCGACAGGCCCTGAAACGTTTAACGTCGGACTATCTATTTTGTAACGTGATAACCTAACTGTGTGATTAGCGAGTGATAAAGTCGTCTTAGTAAATTTTATCTCTGGCGTGAGTGTAACTATTACACGAGCGAGTTTGGTAAATAGTTCGGTGGACCATTCGCGCGATAATTCCATTATTTAAGCGTACCAACGTTCGGGGCCAACCGCACGTGTCAGGGCTTGGAATATTCCCCTCGTCAAGCCGTGGCACGCGGGGTTGACCCGGACGTCCTTATTACGCTAAGAGATCAACAACGCTGGACACATCAAGTAATTTTCAAGACTTTACTGGAGATACTGTACAATAGAGGTTAAGTATGAGCGAACGAGGATATAAACAGCACACAACAAATTGATAAGGCGACACTCTGCCAATTCGATCATTCGTTCCATTATCCATGTCTCAAGACGAGGGCGGGGCGAGCGAATGTGATCCCGGAAATACCGGGCCAAAATCCGTACCCGAAGAGTGCAATATCAGCATTAACTGATTCAGTTATAGCTCGGGACAGGCGTTTTGGCGTGCTTCGAAGTTCGCTCTTGATAAGACGCGTGGCTGCAAGTACTCAACATAAATTGCGACAGGAGGGGATAAGAAAACAGAGTGCCGCGCGGAGTAAACGGTGCGCTAGCAAGGCACGGGCGAGAAAGTTAGGCTTGCGGCAACAGCGGTACGATTACGAGCTACACGCACGACATGCCTAAACGAAAGAACACTAATTGGATTAATTGACAAGGGCAAAAACTATCGTCCAGTTAAGCTTAAATCCATAGTACATTTTGAGGCATAATTATATTAAACTACCACTTAGGATACGTCCGAGACATGGTTATGCAAAATTGGCAGTGATAATTCAAATGGGCAGTCACCAAGAAACATTACAATATGAACGCGGTATTCAGAATAGTCAGGTTCACAGACAACAAATAAACTCCATCCAGAGTGCATTCTTGATCCTACAAACCCTGTCTACCGTCCCAATCGAGTCTCTCACAACGTTTCGTTCTTAAAACCAACTTTTGCACTACTTTCCAATTGCTTTTGTCCCATTGTTTCCAGTGGTCCAGCCACGAGTTTGATTATCCCGAGTCCTTAAAATTCACGTAGTGTTAGCCTATAACAGTGAGGTTTGATTTTGGTAGTGGAGTAATAGTTAAGCTACGTACTGTTTGTCGGGGGCGTCGTTTTACTCACGTTAATGGGTCGTCCCTAGTCGCTTTTCAGCAGCCTAGACAGGAGGGGCACGAACCAAGGCGGTATTGGGTTGTTTCTTAGGCGACCAATGTCACTGTTCTAGTCGTTTCAAGCGGGTGTTTGCGCCTATTTTATAGTCGGGGCCAGGTTTGCACTGTGGAGTGCGTTTGGTCTTGGCTTAGGGGACACGGGGCGTTTCGCCCTAGGACGCGTCTGCGTCCCTTTTGGGTTGGTGTTGCCTTGTCGGTTTCCCTTCTCTCCTATCTTGTGTCGCCTTTGTCATTTCTCCCTTTTCTCTCTCTATCGTCTCTCTCATATCTCATAGATATCTCATCCTAAGACCTTACTACACTGTACACATCGAAATTGTACGGTGTCTCAACTGCACTATCGAGAGTGTACAGTTGGGTTATTACTGAAATTTTAATAAATTTTGTCAGAACTCGATGGTCGAGTGGTTAGTACTGAAATATCTGCAGTGGACTTAAATCCTCCGTGCAGGATCGAAACTCAATCAAGGAAAACGAAAAACGAGAGAGACAGAAATGGTGAAAAAGCTAAACCGGGGCATACATAGTACATAGCCTAACGGGCAACCAGAGAAAAATAGAAAAAATACCTAAACTCAGCGATCAAGTCGCTCTAAAAAGAAAACGGGGTTTTGCACTTGCTCGGTTTGGGGCCAAAGCGATTCGCAAGAGTTCGCAATTTTTCTTTGTTACTAAGTGTGTCTAGTGATTTTATTTTAAACCTGGAGCATCTTAGCGGGCCTTTGAAAACGTGTACGGTGGCCGCTTGAGGCGTCTAGCCGTGCTGTCGGTTTATTTTAGTGGCGGGGAGTTTCCTACAGCTTAACCACGTGTGCGCGTGATACTGAACTTTAGTAAACTTAATGGTCTAGCCAAGGCGATTTTGAAGTAACCATTGTAAAGCCGTATCCGGTAGGAGATCCTAACAAATAGTATCGTAGGGTTGTCGCGGACTCGGGTAGTCAGGGGTTGATTCCTGTACAATGTTAGTGATGACCTCTTCATAGTGAACAAACCGAATACGGGAAAATCGTACAAAAATATACATATGCACATCGCTCCTTGCGGAGTGCCAACACCTTATGCTCAAGCTGAAGTTCCTAAAATTTGTTTAGTCTTTTGTGTTCCCAAATTTTCTTAGCTCGAACGGATAAATCAAATTTTGGGGCTTCCTAAAGCCCGGCAGAGGCTAGTCCTCTGTCCCTAACTGCGATGTCAGTCCGAACTCAAGCAGCGGCATGAGCGTCGGATGGTCCACTAACTATGAATTTGTAAACCATGACTAAAAGCACTGAAAAGAGCTCCTACTGTTGCAGTTTTCGTTCACCGGAAAATTTTGCCGTGGTCAGCTCAGGAAAATTCCATTGCCCTAACTCAACAGCGACAGGTCATGTAAAACATGGACGAGAAGCGTCCATCTTGATTTGTCTTACCTATGACCACGGGTAATCAGAATGACTTCGACTGGTACTCACAACGTAACACTCCCCACATGTAATCGCTCGAAATGCCCAAAACAGAACTCGACTCGAGGAGGTTTGTCAAAGAACATGTAAAACGAGACGGACCGGTGTGGGAAAAGGGACGTCCATCGACGGACGTCCAGTACCCTATAGAGAATAAATTGTGCTACAGCGAACTAAAATCTCGGTCTGTTACATTCGCGTCTGGGGAAAATAAACCCCCATACTCTTGCAACTCCCCCTGACTTACAAGGTTTGATCCGGGACAGCGATAGCTAGTCCCCTTCCGCGAGACGAAAGATGTCTGCGCGGGTGCTCCGTCGGTCGAATCCATTCCAAACGCAAATCAAAAGAGAAACACGAAAGAGTAACACAAGTTGCGAAACCATACAATAAACTCAAGCGTCGGAGCCGGTCAGTAAAATCGACCGAACTCCGCGCTGCCGAAGTCGAACTGATTCCAAGAGACGACGCGGTAGTCGTCGCCTCAAAATTTTCGCCTATATTGAAGGATAGCGATTTTGTCGCCATCCAATCGGAGAGGATCTTTGAACGCCCACTTTTTCTAATCTAAACCCGGGCGCCCAATCGAAAAATTCCCAAGATTTTATTTTTGACAGCTATCGTAAACCCTGGGTCCCCTTTAGAGAGAGTCGGCTTCAATCGAAATCGCCGACATCAAATTTGAACCCTCCGAATACTCGGAGGTCGACCATCTGTGAATTTTAGCCCAAATTCCAACGAGATCTTGAACCTCGTCCATCTTTACTGTTAAATTTGTGTCAAAAATTGATCTAGAGATCATCACTCAGATCTCTTAAACCTCTTACCTAATCCTAAATTACCCGTTATCCCCCCAACTGTTCTACAAAAATGGTTGGGTCACCCGTCAAATTTAAAATTTTGAATCTTCTTTTCCATACAAGATACCTGAAGTAAGCTGGAAATCTGTCCTCATTTCAGGATTGGTCTTGTTGTCCTCATTCATCAAATTCCCACCAGCTAACTCGTCGATGTAAGGTTAAATTTCTGCTATTTAGCGAGTTAGCTTCCCCATCCATCACCTACTTTAGCTTATTAAGAGTCCATCTGGGGCCAAATTTTACTGCCAAATTTATGGTAAACGTGCAAACATTGCACGTTTACATGTCGGCATATAAGATAAAGCCAAACATTCCTAGCTGACAGCTCTTCAAATATCCTGACAGGGCGTCTTTAGACGTCCCGAAGGGGGGTACTGAAGGTGGGAATGAGCTCATCTTGCAGTCGAGGACGCAGCACATTCCCAAGTATCCTTTGAGCTATCGGGGTCCTATTCAGGAACTCCAGGAGCCCACGGGAGGGCCCTAAACATGCCCCCCGTCCTTCCTAATCGTTCTTGTCCAGTCCGTCCGTAAAACTTACAAATTTAGCTTCGTTTTGTATGTCCTGTCCTCGTTCGTCCTGTTTTTGTCGTGTCCCCGTATATAAGTTCATATACATATATTTATATACATATATATATTTACACACACACATATATATACACGAGTACTCATGAACACATAAACATACACTACACATGAGACACACTGGCGACCTGAGCGACAGAAAGGTCGCTCAAGTCCACGACAGAAGCACACAGAACAACAACAACAACAACTACACAGCAACCACAACAACAAACACAACACAGCCACAGCGACAACAACAACGACAACCGACCAAAGAAGTCGGTTAGAGAGAGAAAAGAAAAGAAAAAACGAGGACGCAAAGCGGAAAGGAAGGGGCACGAGAAGGGACGCGGGACAGGGTATTCCCGGGGAATTTTCGAGGGGCTGGGGCGAAATTCGGTCCCAGGACGAAGAACGGGGCCGAACGATACCAAACACGAGGGGGGTAGACGCAGTGGCGGGACCCAACTTTGGGTTCCGACAAATATAAGTATACAGGGTTTCAGCGGGCTTTCCCGCGCTAACAGTTGGGCAGAGGCCCGCCAGGTACCGCTGGACTCGCCTTGTAAAGGCGATTTAAATGAGGGGTGTTTTCCCTGCCTTAAAGGCAGCGGTTAGATGGGCACTTAATTTGGTACGGATAGAGAGAGTGTCGATGGTAGTGAGGGCGCTTTTGTCGGCTGTACCGCGTTAACGGGGCAACGGACGGGGGCCCGACGGGCATTTTTGGAGATGTCTCGACGTGATGAATACGATGAGGGGCGATTTGCCCACTTTCGAGTTAGGAATAAATTTTCGGTTGGTTCGTACCCACTTTCAGTCGGTATGCCAAAATTGGGAGCACTTTAACGGATTATAGCGAGCTAGCCAGGAGTCGGGCGGAGACCCGCCATATATCGTTGTGTTCGCCAAAAACAGGCGAGTAGAATGAGGGGTCGCATGGGCGCAATCAGGGTCAGGGGTCAGGTACGGGGTTGGGGCGAACTGACGGATTTTCATTGTTCAATTTTCGTGATGCATTATAAATAGGAAAATAATTCATACAAAAGCGGATTGACAAGTCAGGTCGAGACCCGCCGGGTCTCGTTAGATGTCTCAAGGGGTAATTCGCTTGGAAACACTCACAATGCCGATCAGTGATTCGACGGCAAGAAGAGAGACCAGCCGCTAGAGTGCTGATCAGGCGATTCTGGGGCGTTGGAGGTGCTATAAACAGGGAGGATTTGTCCGGTGGGGGCGGAAAAATAGAAGTATCGGGACGGGAAGATCAAGTAGCACACATGTACACAAACATATATATCACTATATGTCCATATATGCTAGGTTATGTCCATGCTGAACCATGGTCACCAGCAAAACCTAGCGTAAATGGCTGTCAATTGAACTTTCGCCAGTTTGTCCCTAGAATATCAGGAAATCCTCCAGCGATTTGTGATGTTTTGAACTCGTTCGATAGCCCTGAAAATTCTCTACCGAAAAGTACTCTGACATTTTAGAGAAATGTCAACCGTTGGGCGGCTACGGGCCGATAAACAGGCCCGATACCCGTTATTTCCGAATAATCAGAAACTACCGTAACCCATTTGTTTCAGCTTACTTTCGCGACCATTAAGCTATATTTTGCTTGAACCAGGTAAAATTGATAGTCTTGATTTTGATTACTTTCCGACCCCTTAAATCGTCAAAGGCCTCCTATTCCCGGACGGTCTAAATTTTGAAGTTTCAATAGAAAAAGGCTAGTGGTCGAGTTCCGTTCAGGCCTCTTATTTTGGCACAAGTTAGAGGTTCTTTCGTATTCTTTCTAAACCTGATCAAACCACCGAAGCCAGTTTCCGCCGGGCCACCATGGGCTTATCCAAATACAATAAATTATGCAACGACAAGAATATGACAATGGCAAGATACATGTAGGACACAACGATAAACGACACAATCGTCGACATCCATGGCACCATGCGGCACATGAAAACTACGTTCCCGTAAACTCCGTCTAATTCGATTTGAGGCGCGTTTAAGCAATTTTACCATCAAAATCTTGCAAAAGACGCGTAACGGGCCGGCACGGGCCTATTACATCTCTTATATTTTTAAATGGAAATTTTCGGACTTAATTATTCGGGTTGGAAGCAGTTTTCTCCGTTGTTCTTATAGTAAAGTTCGTGCCTACAGTGGGTCTCCGACGACTAAGATCCCTTTCAAAAAGGATCGTGTGCGACCCTAACTGAAAGATAAACTATGCTGCGACCCAAGAACAAAATTAGACCATATGTACAGATAATATGATACAATATGGTACATGAAAATTCCGGTTTCCTAGTTTACTTAATGTTATTGTCGAAATATCTTATTAACCATCATTGGTCCTAGCCACACATCGTGGTCCTGGCCTACTGAAAATTTTGAAAATTCCTATTTGAGAATTCCTAGATCCGCAAAAGTCCTCCTCCTATATTTTAAAGGGGCGAAAAGGACTTTGCACTACCTTTTTGAAAGAATTTTCCGAATGATCAAAATTGATTTTATGTGGTGGTTTTGGCCATGGTGCCATGGTGGAGTTATATATATAGACAGACATGTTGAACAACTAATGCCACCTAGGTGACTAAATACGGCATCCAAATATATTAACTGTACACGATTACTTCATTATAACGATACTACATGGTACATACAGTTCGGGTTTTCGCCATGTGCTCATAACAGTTCTTTTCGATCTCAAAAGTTCTCCACTAGTTAGTGGTCACATTATCCTATCGGGATTCCCTCCTTACCGTTTTACTCCCAGTTGTTGGGCACTAGGTTCTGTTGGACCCACTTACGGAAGTACCCGATGTAGGGTTCAGCAATGCGGGGCTCCATAGTTTCGCGGCCGTCGGTAATGGATTCCCACGCGCCCGACTCGTTCAGTTCGGGTGGGTAGTCTGGCATCGACGATTTCTGCATTCTATCGGGGAACTAACATTTGATGTCCTGAAATAGTGTGGTGAACTCGTCGTGCCATCCTACAGTATCGTCCTGTCCAATGTGGCGGGGGCGGGGCGATGATTGCTCGGGCTCCATCACCTAGTAGATAATCGAAAGAACATAGGTAGCGGCATATTCGACGCATGACTTTGCTGGGCGTATCCAGCAGACTAGCTTCGTGCGGCTTCGACCGTAGGGCCGCCTTATATCCCCAAGAATCATGATGGTCTTGGTTTGCGACGTTGCGATGCACGTCGCCAGTCAGAACAGGAATTGCATGGTGCCTCCTGGCCATGCTAGGGCGAACCACCCTTTTGAAGCAGCCATGTTGACCAAGGGTGCCGCTAATGAATCGCCCAGTAATAATACAGTTGGCCAGGTGGCGACGCCATGGCGGAGAAAGGTTCGAATTTCCTCCAATAGACGGCCCATAACATTGTGGCATGATCGCGGTCGTTTACCGAAGGTGATGTCGTCTGGCCCTAGGCCAATTCCCCAGAAAGAATCGGACCTATTTGCCTCGAGCAATTGAGCGTGTCCGGTGGCGAGTAGGGCATTCTGGAACCGGGGAATTTTGAATTTTTCTAGCAGCACCGTCCTCATGAGGTGGGGTAGTATTGGGCGGAGGCGCTCGGTTTTTTCCGGGTCTAGGAACTTTTGTTTGTTCCGGCGGGAGATGGCTTTAACGTCTCGAGCTCCCATTTTCAAGTCCGAAATGTTTTGTTTCGCCTGTTCCTCGTCGTATAAATACGTGACGAGGAGCTGGTATCCTTGCTCCGTCGAGGCATATTCGATGGGATACTGGTTTATTGTTTGGCCTAGCGGAGCCATATTTGAGAGTTCCGGCCATCGTGTGCTTTGGACAGAAACGATTTGATTGGAGCACCATAGTTGATGGTGTAATTCGGCACACGAGGTTGCGGAAGTTGTTCCATGTTGTTGAGTTCTTTGAATTGGTGATTCCTGCAATAGTATTCATCGCCATTAGTGGCGGCTCTTGAGCGAGTTTGGTGGCGGGAGCTCGAGATTTCGGGAGTATTTCTTGGATAATTTAAACATTACAACCGTCTCTCGCGAGGCGGTTGTCTAGGAAGTCGGACCACCTCCAATCCGATATCTTCGGGTCGTAATTGTCTTTGTCCACTGTCCTCGTCAGGTTCCAAATCCGGATGTACGGATAGCATGTCCTCAATGTCCCGTTCGTCAAATATATCCCTAAAAGGTTCAAACATGTCGTGCCGTGCACGAGCACTACCAGATGGGTAGTCTATAGGCATAACAGGGTCACGATGTCGAGTCGGTGGAGCGAGAGGTATAGTCCGTCGAGATGGTGCGGAAATTTGAGGTTTTAAGCTTCGGGTCTCGAGACGTGGTATGACACGAGCTTCTTCTCCGTGTGGTATATATTCTTCATACCAACGACAACGGCCCATGGCTTGTCTATGTGGCTGTCGGCGAATAGGTTGAGGTGTTTCTTCCCACTCCTTGACTTGACATGAAGAGGGTCCCATCTCAGGAGATCCCTCACTCTCCTCCGTTGGAGGGTCGAGTTCGAAGTGGGGCCTTCGGCGGGGTCCAGGTAGAAGTTGACTAAGAGGTATCTCATCCTCCTCGTCTTCCCAACTAACTTGTGATTGGGCTCTCGCTGGGGTTTGTCTACGTGGTTTGGCGCGTGATGGTTGAGTTAGAACTCTCTTGAGGGTGGAGGGAGCGCTGCGCGGCGGCGCTCTTCCCTTCCTCCCGGTAGAAGAGCCCTTAGTTGATTCGCCAATGGTTGATGTGGTCTCATCGTCCTTGTCGGCAGTTCGCGGTCGTAATCGTTTCGGTAGACCGCCTTCCGAAGACTCGGGAGGTCGGCCCTGTTTACTTGTGCTCTGTTTGTCCACTTCACGTTGTCGAGCTAAACTCTCAATAAATTCTTCTACAATCCCGTCAGCTCCTATTTGGTCTTCCGAGGGGGTGTATTGTATGCGAGAGCCCCTTAAGTATTCCATTAATTAATTCAGTCACATCCTGTATTTCTCCTCGAGCGCGAGCGGCTTCCTCTCGCTTCCTCCTTATTTCCTGCATTTCCCATTCCCACTGTGCTAGCTCATTTTGTCTTCGGGTGGTCCATCGACCAAAGGATGGCACCTGTGGACCCTTAGGTCCATGCTCCGCTAGGGGTGACAATAGGGGTGGCATTGTCCACAGATGAGGTGGTGTCGGGGAATCGGTTTTTTCGGGTGAGGTGGTCTCTGAGCTTATGGATGATGCTGGTTCACTAGTCGGTGCGGGAGTCTGGTCTGGTTTTCGTCGTGGTTTAGGCCTAGGTTTTGGTGTTGGTGCATGTTCCAGAGGAGGTTGGCTATTTGCTGGGGCGGATTGGGCGGGTTGTGGTCTAAGAGGGGTATAATATGGTATGAGCCATTCGTCTGGAATATAGTCCTCTAACGTGGCTTCGAATCCTAGTGGCATTAGGGGTGTGTGTGGAAGTGGTGTAGGTGGGGCGGAGTATGCCTGACGAGGTCTGGGGTCCTGCTGTTCATAAGACGCTATAGGTTCGCGATAGATATGGTATGGCGTCAATGGCTTGTCTGATTCGGTCACTAGGCGCTGTGTCTGGGGGCTGCGGGATGTCTGGGTAGCGATAGCGGCTCGACGTTGGGCAGGCGTAAGCGGCGAGGTTTGGACAGCATGTTCAACTGCTGACGTTGGGGATACAGCTTGTTCTGGAATGTGGGGTGAGTGCCCGTCCGGGTCTTGAGAAGCGAGTAATTCCACGAGACCTAGGTCATTTACATTGAATGGTCGCAGTGCACGACCGTCACCTGAGCGTTTCACCGTTAGAGGCCTGGTAGGCTCATCAGTCCGAACGGCTCGATCCTGTTCTCGTAGGGTTATTGGGGCAGTGTGTTGTCCATACTCAGGCGAGAAAGTACCAGAGGGTTTGTCAAGTGCGTAAGGTAACTTAGCGGGGTCTAGGGTAGCGAGTTCCTGTGATATAGCGGGCCATTCGGTGTCCGGAGTTCTGTCAGGGTCACAAAGGGGAAGTCTGTTTTGTTGCCCTGAATGGTCAGCTGTTCTACTGCGGCGCGGTGTATGTCCGCCTGCGCTTGCGTGTATTCTAAGCTAGGTTCTCCAATCTCTACACTGGCGACGTCGGATGCACCATCAATCTCCTGGCGCAGCCGGTCTACGGCTTCTGGATCTGCAGCCTGTAATTCCCTGGCGAAATATTTGTCAGCGAGGATAGTTTCTCCGGGTTCCTGTAGGGCAGCCTCATTATATGCGGGAGGGACTGCGTTAAGTAAATCAGCCATGTCGGGGAAGCTGCTTAGCGGGCGATAGCATGGTTTGGTGCGATTTATGTGAACGGCATGATCGGAAGCATTAGGTTGTCTGGGGAGTTTAATACAAATGCAAGGGAGCATTATTTTGGTGATCTGATATGGTCCACACCATCGGCGTTCTAGTTTGCGTGATAAGCCTGGGGTGGTGTAATATCGATACACCCACACGTGATCATTAACTCGGTAGTCTGGGACCTTGATCTTGCGATTGCAATACCGTTTTCTGTATTGCCGAGCAGATTGCATGGATCGATAAGCTCGATCCCTGATGGTGGCTAACCACCGTTGCACATTAGCACGATAGGCTTCTGCTCCGGGGTAGCGTCCCCAATCAGTTTGTGTTTCGATTCCACCCGGTACTCGGGGTTGGAATCCGTGCATGAGCATAAATGGTGGATAGTGCGTAGAAGCGTGTACGGCTGAGTTGTAGGACATGATGCAATACGGCAGAACTTCATCCCATGTAGTATGGTCCTTTTCAGGTAATGCTACTCTTAGGAGAAATAGTAGTGTACGGTTAAAACGTTCAATTTCTCCATTTGCCTTCGGGTTATAGCTGAGCGTTTGGCGTTTAAAAGTGTGTAATCTAGCGCACAAGGCTTCCATTACTTCTGAGACGAAGCATCCTCCTCGATCTGAGACTAAACTCTTCGGGTGCGCTGTACCGGCACACCACGTCTTCGACGAAGACCTTGGCGACGCTTTTGGCGGTTTGGTCCTGCAACGCAGCGACAATTACTAGTTTCGTGAACTGATCGATGAAGGCGATTACGTACCTATTTCCGTTTCGGGATAGCACCCGAGTGTCCAGTATGTCGACAAACATGCGGTGCATGGGTGCACTAGCCAACGGGTTCTCCCCAAGCGCGGCTCGAACATTTTGTGGTAAATTCCTCGATCGTTGGCAGAGTACGCACCGTTTAACATGTTCGTCTACGTCCTTACCCATGGTCTCCCAGTAATAGAACTGTTTGAGTTTGTTCAGCAGTCGATCTCTACCTGGATGTCCACCGAATAATGTGTCGTGTTCGTGCTTGAGTATTTGCCGTATGAGCAATCTGGGTACGCATAATTTGGGTCTATGGTCGTTTGGCATGATGGGATGTAAGTATAGAATAGCGGTGTCAGGGCAGAGCCTGTAATGGTGGGCTTCTAGCTTGAGGGCGGTCGCTGCCTTGTCGTCGGCTGGCGACTGTCGTGTATGCAAATACCACCAAATAGGACCAAATTGTTTATCTCTGCGTTGAATGTATGGTAAGTAATTGAGAAGGTTCCTCCCTTCGTATTGTTGGAAGTGTGGTAAGTATATGTGTTCTTCAGTGTCATAAACCTGTTCAGGGCGTTGTAATTGTACTGGTGTTCCGCATGCGTAAGCAACCCTAATCAAAGTATCAAATTCCTCTACTTCGGGCAAACCTCCATATCTCTGTCTAGCATGTGTCGGTAGCGTCCGTGGTCTAGCGGGTTCAGGTGTACCAGTCGTGGCACGGGTCGAGCTCTCACTCGCTGCGCCAGGAGCAGGCGGCGTCGGAGCGGTCGGGGGTTCTTGAGGCAAGTTAGGCCCAGCGGAGGAATCGGGTGCTGAAGAGGGTCCGGGGGTCGGTTCACCAGTGGATTCTGGCGATGCTGGGGCAATCGTCCGTCTCTAGGGGACCTCAACTCCCTCAGGCCATGGGTCGTCTATGTCTCCACAGAAAATGAAGCGTGTTGGATCCGGTAGAGGATCATAGCCAGATCCTCCAAACATACGACAGAAACTTTCTCGAACGTATTCAGGTGGTAGGTTGACAGGGGCGTCTGGGGAAAGTCCCATGAGCTGTCGAGTAAGTCGTTTCCAAGCTTCCTCCGTGGGAAGTCGTCGGGGCGGTTTAGCTGGGGCTTTGCCTTTACCACGATCTTGTCCTTTAACAGCTACGGCAACCATTCGAGGATGGTCCTGTTCGTCCTGTTCAGCTTCGTCCGAAGAGTAAGAAAATTCCACGTCATGTCGAGGATCGTGTGAAAGTCCGTCTGCGTTGGCATTAGCCTTACCTGGTCTATATTCAATGTTGAAACCACCGAATTCCATCAGTAATTCGTTACGCCATTGAGCTAGTCGCGAATTTCGCGACGGTCTCTCGAACAGTGCCTTGAGAGGCTTGTGGTCAGTCTCAACATGGAATTCGTGTCCAAGTAGGTAGTGTCTGAAGTGTAAGGCGGCCCATCGAATGGCAAGAGCCTCAGTCTCTATGGCAGGATATCGGCGTTGATAGTCCACGAGTGATTTGCTCGCGTAGGCGATAGGCAATATCCCCTTATCGGTCTTTTGTGAAAGCACAGCCCCTAGGGCATATCCAGAAGCGTCCGTTTGGAGTATGAAAGGTTTAGAAAAGTCCGGATATATGAGTAATGGTTCTTGTACCAACGCCTTACGTAGTTTTCCGAATGCTTCCTCACATTGTGGTGTCCATTTAAATTCGCTGTCCTTTCGCCGAAGGGCGTTGAGTGGTTCGCAGATTTCAGAGTAATGTGGTATAAATTTGTGATAGTATTCTACAAGTCCTAACAAGCTCTGCAATTATTTGAGAGTTTCCGGTCGTTTGTAATTATCTATAGCAGCGGTTTTCTCGGGATCGGGTTTAACTCCCTCTGAACTGATAATGTGTCCAAGGTATTTCAATTTTTTCTGCCCAAATTGGCATTTTGAAGGCTTCAGTTTAAGATTGGCCTTACGGAACCTATCAAATACAGTAATTAGGTCCGCTAGGTGTTGCTCAAAGGTGGGTGAGAAGACTAATATCTCGTCTATGTAGATGAGGCATCGTTCCCATTCTAAGCCCTTTAATATGATTGACATGCACCTTTGAAAGGCGCCAGGTGAAGAATTCAGTCCGAATGGCAGAACGTTGTATTCATATTGTCCGTGGACAGTGACGAATGAGGTTTTCTCCTTGGTCTCGGGGTCCAGTTCTAGTTGCCAGAAACCTTTGTTAAGATCCAAACTGCACAATGAAGTTGGTATTCCTGAGACAACCTAATATGTCGTCTATACGGGGTAACGGGTATAAGTCGCGTTCTGCGACTACGTTGAACTTACGGAAGTCGACACACAACCGCATGGTACCGTCACTTTTACTGACATAGACTATGGGAGAGCCCCAAGGTGAATTTGATGGCGTTATGAGGCCGGCTTCTACCATATTGTTTAATTCCTCACGCAAGGGCTCTCGCAATGAATGTGCTAAACGGTAGGGTACCTGTTTAATGGGCCTTGCGTCTCCAGTGACTATCCTGTGTTGGTGCACACCACATCTTCCTAGATCGAACGGGTGTACACTAAATATGTCTGCATTCTCAGAGATAGTCGTCTTCAATTGCTTAAGCTCGAAACGGTTAAGGGTCGTTTGTCCGAAATTAATTTTACTCAAAACTTGTATAGATCGCTCGGTTTCAATTGTCTTCTTTTGTTCACTTATAATTTGTGCAACATTGTCTCGCGTGACTCCAATATTGTTGCATTGCTTAGTGCGTCTTGTAGGGTCAAGTTGTAGCAAGCGCTTGTTACTGTCGTATATGAACTCGACCTCGTTATCATTAAGCATCTCAATATGTCCTATTGTCTGTCCGGCATGTATAGCAACGGGGAAATTCCCAAAGTTCATTAATGCTATTGGGATCATGCGTTGGCCAGTGAGTACCAGAGAGTGGGCTATAGCAACGTCCCTGATAAAAGGGTCTGGCACGAACAAAGCTTGACCAGTCGGTGGTTGAGTGTTTTCCGGGATGGCGTTGATAAATAACCCTGCGTTTGGTGGTACTTGGGTGTATTTTCTGGTTACCACGTTGATGACTGGTGGTCTATAATCCACTTGGTCGGCGAAAGGCGCCGAGCAGTTTTCAGTTCCATTGGATAGGTCCAGGCAGCAGTCTTTGAAGTTTACGGCAACATATGGTAGTAGGGCCGTAAAGTCGGTGCCCAGAATACATTCGTACGGAGTGTCGGTTGTTACCTGAAACTCGCACGGTGTACTTAACGATCCTAATGTGATCGGTGCTTTTACTACTCCGCTGATTGCCAATTCTTGTTGGGTAGCTGATACTATCCGAGTAGTGTTCGTGTCACGAGGAACCAGTCCTAAACGGGCAGCTAGGGCTTGGGACACAATTGAGACGTCGGCTCTAGTGTATACAAGTGTCGTAACTGGGGTACCAAGTATGGTTGCGTTAATAAGCAATGGAGTATTGCCGGCATTCATGGTGTTTAATTGTCTGGTAAACACACCTTGGCGAGGTCCACGACGTGAATCACGAGTGGGCGCGACAAATAGCTCGTCGTCCTCGATGAAGGCAAGTTCCTCTTCGGATGAGTTGCGTGATGTTAATAGCCTGTTCGAACGACGTGGGGCACGGCTGGACGCGACGGACACGCGTGGCGTTCCCGAAGGCCCAACCGTGACCTCAGTCGGCGAAGCTCTGTCTGTATGAGGGAAATCGTCCTCCGCGGGTGGGGCACTCGGTAGTCGAGGTGTCGTTCGAATCCAGCGGATTGCTTTCTTAGGTTTACAATCAGACTTAATTAGTCTTCCACGACATGGGAACCATCGGGAAATGTAATATTCGTACATAGGCGGAATCTTACACTTGGTCATACAGTATATTAAACTGATCAGTCCTAGAACGACGGTAATGAGGAAGTAGGGCAAAAATCCTGTGTATTCCACAGCAGGAAGATTAACCACGCTACGTACTTGATCCTTAGCTATCTGAGCGACCCGAAAATTGATAGCCTTGGCGTTGTCGAGTGAATCACAAGTCAGACGTCTTAGTTTCATAACGGATAGCCGGTCAATAGTAATATTGGGTCCAAATTTTATTGTAATCTTCTCGGGCTTCAACATGCTAGTGAGCACAATCGACCCTACAACCAACTGAGTGTAATTTCCGTGTGGGAACCACAAGACTCCATTAGGCGGTACCTTTATTGGCTTACCCAACGTAACGTGAGCTAGTTGTCTTCGGTTTGTCAGTATGACCTCAGGTTCACTAGTCCGAATTAATACTCCTTGTATAGTCGTGTGTACGGACGTATCGTTGGCAAGTGGGCCTATCAGCGAGCGGTTGCTGCATGTATGTTTAATGGTCTCAGGCACATGTTCACCCGCAATGATCCATTCCAAGCAGTTGGTACTATGGTCGGTTATCAGCGCTTATGGTTCACAAAAAGCGATTCGTGGTCTTTGCTTGCATGCTCCCAAATTTAGTGATTCGAAGCGAATGTGCCCTAAGCGGGCAGCGTATTGAGGTAGCGGCAGTCTCAGCTGCGTCAGCGTGGCAGGTTCATTCCAGCCAGTGTTATAGATCCGAAAATATGGTCGTACGTCATTGCGCATCGGCAAAGGTAATTGCAAAATGAATCCAAAGCGGAACGCTGTCAGGTCCACACTTACGGCCATAACACGACCCAACTGATAGGCTAGGCTAGGCTCGCGCATTAGTATAGTCTTGGAAATACGTGGATCCATGGAATATAACCGTCGTACCATGACGACATCGATAACGGCGAGAGATAGTTCGCCGTTAAGCATGGATTCCATTATGGCTTGTACCGACGAGCGCATATTGGCTCGAAGGATGTGATCTATTAGCTGCTGGTGCACGTGCGCGATCCCTTTCTGATCGGCACACCTAACCTGTTCTATCATAGAGACTACCTCTTGCATACTGTGGTGTAGAAACGCGTAGATGTCCTCATTTGCTCGGGTCAGTTGCCTTATGGCCTTAGTATTTCGAAAGGAGACATCGTTTGTCTCGCGCATGAATTTCTCGAGGACAGTTACCTGTTGGCGAACATTGTTGGTGTGTACTCCATTGGCAAAAGCCATTCACAGGCCCAAGAAACCTGAGACGGCACCTGCAACGGCGGCAATCAAGCTAGCAAAGCGCTTTTCTCTACTATTCGTAAGATCACATAATTGTTCGTTTGCAACGCAGAAAGAATGCACGAGTAACGAATAATAATTGGCGTCCAGTACGCCATGATAGGCGTCATCTAGTTCACGTTCCAAAGCGCTTAGGGTCTCATGCAGCTGTGGATATTCGGTGCAGTTGACCTTCCGGCAGCAGTCAGCGCGACATGACCCTATCGCTTCATAAGGTGGACAGAATTTACTCACATAAGGATCGGACTTGCGTTCCCAATCTCGGAGTGACAACTGCAATACCACTGGCAAATGCGTTGTCTGGTCGGAGGTGACCACCAAGCCCTGGGGCTCGATGACCACTCCCACGTGTCGATTGACAAAAGCACCTAATCGCGAGATTGAATCACTAAATGGCGAAAGCGTTGCGCGTGTAGAGCTGAGCGCGGAGAGCCAAAGAAGCAATAGAATTGTACATACCCTCCACATACCTGAAGGATGGCCGAGGCCATTACTAATGCGGCGTTCACGTTATAATGTCCCCGCTGTTTGGAACTTTTGATCCCCTGTAGTCGCGACCCTACCGTATAGACAGTCAGGGTGACACCCATACTGTATATCAAATGCCGAGGGTGTACGACACACCCTTAGCTACTACATTTTTTCTAGACAGTGTCGTACACACCCTTAGCTACCGATTTGGCGCGAATTAACTATAACGGACACCGTCTGTAGATAATGCGGTTTATTAGTCAACTGTCCTGTGGAGTTATTCCTAAATTCTCCATATTTGTATCTAGCCCATATGAACATTGCTCAAATAATTCCGAACACTGTCAATAAAACGGCCAGAAGACACGGTGTGCCTGACACTGTCGGTAAGCGGCAATACGCGTAATTAGCTACCGTTGAAAAAAATTTTTAAAAACATGAGGGTGTCTAAGACACCCTGTTGTCAACAGTGTGTCTGACACTGTGTGGGGTACATAGGTTCCAAACGTTGGGGACATTTATAACGTGAACGCCGCATAAGGCTCGGTGAAGAGGATCGCATCCCGTTTCGATTAGGTTACCTCATGGTCTCGTTATTTGCAACTTGTTCCGTAGGGTCGCTTTTAGTCTCCCCGTCGCTCGTTTCCGTATCACCCGACTCAGTTAAGCATTCCTGTTGGGCGGAATCGCTATCGGAGTGGTCCTCCGATTCTTCTTCGGATGAGTCGAGGTAGGCGACTAATGCTGTGGTTAACTGTTTGTCCAAGTTCGGGACGGAACAGCTGTTGTCATCGTCCGGAAACAAGCATAGTTCTGAAATCAAGCGGTCCCTGCCCAACCTTAATCCAACTGACGTGTCTCCCTCTGCCTCAAGCAGGCTAGCAATATCGGGGCTACGTAAAAGTCGCAAGCGTGCCCTTAACAGTACTAGTCGGGCAAGTTGGTGAGTTTCGTCGTCAAATTCCATACTGCTCATTGCTTGGTCAACAAAGTGGTTGATCGGAACACCACGTGTCTTGGTTTCGATAAATGAATTCGATCAAATAGGGCGCCTCGCACAAGAGGTCGTGTAACTCGAGGTTCGCCTCACGAAAACTTTTCTGCATTTTGGCCGACTGAATTCCGACATAGTAAGGCCAATGAGGTGCAACGTATCCATCCGGGAGGATGAACGCGCAAGCTGTGCTCAACGTACCGTCGTAAGTCCACTTTCCTCGTTGCCCGAGAAAGTAACAGCTTAAACCTATATCCCGCGAATCCCTAGTATGGCATTCCTGGCACTGGCGACATACCGGATCCCTCCTCAACTCTACCTCGAATTCCCTCTCAATAACCTGTTGGAGCGTGTGGCCATTCACGCATTGGCCCACCAGTTCTATGAAAGATTCCAACGAAGCAAGAGTTACGGGACCAAAATATATTCCAGTCATGCAGTGCCCGATTGGAGAAGCCATACCTAGTATACTGCTTAGCATGGCGGCGTCTCGCTGTAAAGTGGAGCGTGTACTAACTTCGAAACGAAGCTCAAAGAGTCGGCTCAAATTATTTAGCTGCTCCATAACTAGTATTACTCTCCGATAGAAGAGAGCTTGCGGTTGCAGCGTCAGAGGTTGTCCGAATTCAGTATTAATCTCACTAGCCCTAAAATTAATTGGTATATAAGTCCCTCAGCTGATTGATTGTGCGCATCATCGGTCAATTCGATACGAGGGAATTGATAAGCTGCGGTCTCGGTATGATCCGCAGACATAGTGAACAATGTGTCAGTCCCGAAAATTCGGTTACGTTCCTTGTCCGTTACTGCTCTAACTCGTCCAATGTCAATTGGTGTATCATTGGGAAGACAAAGTGCAGACATGTCCAATGGTCGTTCGTCCAGTTGGTGTATGCGTTCGTCATTAGCTTCTCGTATAAAGTTAAGTAAATTCTCTCGTCCCATGCACGTGTCCGAGTCTTCACTGATCGAACTCACTGATTCTTCCGAATTACCCGGGGACATACTTGGTCTCCCTTCGACGGATTCCTCAGTAGTCGCACCTACCTCGTTTGGGTTACCCGAATTACCCGAGGGCATACCAGGCACCTCTTCGACGGGTCCCAATACATCACTGGAGACGTCGACCAACGTATCAGTGGAGCCACCTAAATTACCCAGGCGCCTACAAGGCGTCTCTTCGATAGGGTCTCCCTGGGCGTTCTCGACTAGGGGATCCGAACTCAGCTCGTTCACACTTCCTGTAGCGATACTGCCACTATCGCTGTTCTCACGCAGTTCGTTCTCTCCGGCAGCACCATCTCCTTCCTCAGAGCGGATAGACAATTGACTGGCTCGCTAGCTTAAATCAATGCCGTCATCTGATGGAGCACGCGGTAATTCGTTGTTGTGTCTACGACGCTCTTCCGACACCCCTTCACTATGCCACTCTCGTGCGTCAGGGCTGGGTTCGCGTCGGTACCAGTCGGCATTCGAATCCACCCAATTGGCCCAGAATTCCTTGTCATCTAGCATACGTTCCTCATCCATCTCGCTATCACTGCGCTCGTCGCAACTAGCATCAGGCTCGTCTGGCGCAACAGTCATGCCGTATTCAAGCTCATTCTCTGGTTCATTTCCACCATTATCGCGCTCCTGCTGGGGGTACCCTGACTTAGATTACACACCTTCACTTCGCTTAAATAGTTCGCTTCGCTCGCTTCAGATCCGTTTCGTTCATATAGGAGTTCATCCGACTCCTTCAATTCATTCACTTCACTAAATTCAACACACTCAGCGCTATCCTTCACGCTGACTTCATCGCAATATTTATTTAAAAAACTAAATTCAGTGCAAGTAACGTCGCTGCGCGCTTCAACGACGGTGGTCGCGACGGGACCCTCACAATGCGATGGACAGTCTTTATTCGCCACTCTGCCATCTACATCCCAGTACCTGGGCAGACCCCGGGCAATACTTTCAGCCCCAACGATCATACCCGCTTCATTGGTGCAATCGGTCGCGAACCCGTCGCTACCTCCGCTTGGGTACGGGTGACAAAGGGGCGGCCCCGGTCGGCATCAAGGAACGACCTAATGACCGTGGAACCCCTTGCCAATGAGGTCGGGAAAGTCACCTCAAGTCCATCAGTAGCATACTTCGCCGGTTGGAAGTAGCATTCAATTACATCAACATCACTTCCATTATCATCTTCCAAGAATCTTCGCTCTAAGAGGCTTACAAGTGCGTCCTAAATTAGGCAAATGAATACACTCATACGATACACAATTCTCATCATCACACACGCTGCGGTCCGGAACCCGCCCCCCCAGCCCTCTCTCCCCCTTTCCGGAGATGACTGCAGTATAGATTTTTGTCCCTTTTCCGAGTGTTTTTTCCCAAAAGATGATGTTGTTGTTGCTCATGAGCCATTATTATTATTTTCCTCCTCTGTGGCTGGCCATCCGAGAGAGTGTGTTGATGTTGATGATGCCGGCAGGGAAGCCGATGATGTTGATATGGCTCAGGAAGAATTAGATTTATTCGGGTCGCCGTGTGAGGCACCCATGGAGTTTTTAGAGGTCGGCGAACGACCAGGGACGAGGGAGGCTAGGTTGGACGATGAAGACGTCTCATCAGGGCCGCCTGGCCCTAGTCCCGTTCTAAATTATAGGTCGTATGATGTAGTATGTGGGCCGGACCGCCGCGTGTGTGATGATGAGAATTGTGTATCGTATGAGTGTATTCATTTGCCTAATTTAGGACGCACTTGTAGCCTTAGCGAATTCTTGGAAGATGATAATGGAAGTGATGTTGATGTAATTGAATGCTACTTCGAACCGGCGAAGTATGCTACTGATGGACTTGAGGTGACTTTCCCGACCTCATTGGCAAGGGGTTCCACGGTCATTAGGTCGTTCCTTGATGCTGACCGGGGCCGCCCTTGTCACCCGTACCCAAGCGGAGGTAGCGACGGGTTCGCGACCGATTGCACCAATGAAGCGGGTATGATCGTTGGGGCTGAAAGTATTGCCCGGGGTCTGCCCAGGTACTGGGATGTAGATGGCAGAGTGGCGAATAAAGACTGTCCATCGCATTGTGAGGGTCCCGTCGCGACCACCGTCGTTGAAGCGCGCAGCGACGTTACTTGCACTGAATTTAGTTTTTTAAATAAATATTGCGATGAAGTCAGCGTGAAGGATAGCGCTGAGTGTGTTGAATTTGGTGAAGTGAATGAATTGAAGGAGTCGGATGAACTCCTATATGAACGAAACGGATCTGAGGCGAGCGAAGCGAACTATTTAAGCGAAGTGAAGGTGTGTAATCTAAGTCAGGGTACCCCCAGCAGGAGCGCGATAATGGTGGAAATGAACCAGAGAATGAGCTTGAATACGGCATGACTGTTGCGCCAGACGAGCCTGATGCTAGTTGCGACGAGCGCAGTGATAGCGAGATGGATGAGGAACGTATGCTAGATGACAAGGAATTCTGGGCCAATTGGGTGGATTCGAATGCCGACTGGTACCGACGCGAACCCAGCCCTGACGCACGAGAGTGGCATAGTGAAGGGGTGTGGGAAGAGCGTCGTAGACACAACAACGAATTACCGCGTGCTCCATCAGATGACGGCATTGATTTAAGCTAGCGAGCCAGTCAATTGTCTATCCGCTCTGAGGAAGGAGATGGTGCTGCCGGAGAGAACGAACTGCGTGAGAACAGCGATAGTGGCAGTATCGCTACAGGAAGTGTGAACGAGCTGAGTTCGGATCCCCTAGTCGAGAACGCCCAGGGAGACCCTATCGAAGAGACGCCTTGTAGGCGCCTGGGTAATTTAGGTGGCTCCACTGATACGTTGGTCGACGTTTCCAGTGATGTATTGGGACCCGTCGAAGAGGTGCCTGGTATGCCCTCGGGTAATTCGGGTAACCCAAACGAGGTAGGTGCGACTACTGAGGAATCCGTCGAAGGGAGACCAAGTATGTCCCCGGGTAATTCGGAAGAATCAGTGAGTTCGATCAGTGAAGACTCGGACACGTGCATGGGACGAGAGAATTTACTTAACTTTATACGAGAAGCTAATGACGAACGCATACACCAACTGGACGAACGACCATTGGACATGTCTGGACTTTGTCTTCCCAATGATACACCAATTGACATTGGACGAGTTAGAGCAGTAACGGACAAGGAACGTAACCGAATTTTCGGGACTGACACATTGTTCACTATGTCTGCGGATCATACCGAGACCGCAGCTTATCAATTCCCTCGTATCGAATTGACCGATGATGCGCACAATCAATCAGCTGAGGGACTTATATACCAATTAATTTTAGGGCTAGTGAGATTAATACTGAATTCGGACAACCTCTGACGCTGCAACCGCAAGCTCTCTTCTATCGGAGAGTAATACTAGTTATGGAGCAGCTAAATAATTTGAGCCGACTCTTTGAGCTTCGTTTCGAAGTTAGTACACGCTCCACTTTACAGCGAGACGCCGCCATGCTAAGCAGTATACTAGGTATGGCTTCTCCAATCGGGCACTGCATGACTGGAATATATTTTGGTCCCGTAACTCTTGCTTCGTTGGAATCTTTCATAGAACTGGTGGGCCAATGCGTGAATGGCCACACGCTCCAACAGGTTATTGAGAGGGAATTCGAGGTAGAGTTGAGGAGGGATCCGGTATGTCGCCAGTGCCAGGAATGCCATACTAGGGATTCGCGGGATATAGGTTTAAGCTGTTACTTTCTCGGGCAACGAGGAAAGTGGACTTACGACGGTACGTTGAGCACAGCTTGCGCGTTCATCCTCCCGGATGGATACGTTGCACCTCATTGGCCTTACTATGTCGGAATTCAGTCGGCCAAAATGCAGAAAAGTTTTCGTGAGGCGAACCTCGAGTTACACGACCTCTTGTGCGAGGCGCCCTATTTGATCGAATTCATTTATCGAAACCAAGACACGTGGTGTTCCGATCAACCACTTTGTTGACCAAGCAATGAGCAGTATGGAATTTGACGACGAAACTCACCAACTTGCCCGACTAGTACTGTTAAGGGCACGCTTGCGACTTTTACGTAGCCCCGATATTGCTAGCCTGCTTGAGGCAGAGGGAGACACGTCAGTTGGATTAAGGTTGGGCAGGGACCGCTTGATTTCAGAACTATGCTTGTTTCCGGACGATGACAACAGCTGTTCCGTCCCGAACTTGGACAAACAGTTAACCACAGCATTAGTCGCCTACCTCGACTCATCCGAAGAAGAATCGGAGGACCACTCCGATAGCGATTCCGCCCAACAGGAATGCTTAACTGAGTCGGGTGATACGGAAACGAGCGACGGGGAGACTAAAAGCGACCCTACGGAACAAGTTGCAAATAACGAGACCATGAGGTAACCTAATCGAAACGGGATGCGATCCTCTTCACCGAGCCTTATGCGGCGTTCACGTTATAAATGTCCCCAACGTTTGGAACCTATGTACCCCACACAGTGTCAGACACACTGTTGACAACAGGGTGTCTTAGACACCCCCATGTTTTTAAAAATTTTTTTCAACGGTAGCTAATTACGCGTATTGCCGCTTACCGACAGTGTCAGGCACACCGTGTCTTCTGGCCGTTTTATTGACAGTGTTCGGAATTATTTGAGCAATGTTCATATGGGCTAGATACAAATATGGAGAATTTAGGAATAACTCCACAGGACAGTTGACTAATAAACCGCATTATCTACAGACGGTGTCCGTTATAGTTAATTCGCGCCAAATCGGTAGCTAAGGGTGTGTACGACACTGTCTAGAAAAAATGTAGTAGCTAAGGGTGTGTCGTACACCCTCGGCATTTGATATACAGTATGGGTGTCACCCTGACTGTCTATACGGTAGGGTCGCGACTACAGGGGATCAAAAGTTCCAAACAGCGGGGACATTATAACGTGAACGCCGCATTAGTAATGGCCTCGGCCATCCTTCAGGTATGTGGAGGGTATGTACAATTCTATTGCTTCTTTGGCTCTCCGCGCTCAGCTCTACACGCGCAACGCTTTCGCCATTTAGTGATTCAATCTCGCGATTAGGTGCTTTTGTCAATCGACACGTGGGAGTGGTCATCGAGCCCCAGGGCTTGGTGGTCACCTCCGACCAGACAACGCATTTGCCAGTGGTATTGCAGTTGTCACTCCGAGATTGGGAACGCAAGTCCGATCCTTATGTGAGTAAATTCTGTCCACCTTATGAAGCGATAGGGTCATGTCGCGCTGACTGCTGCCGGAAGGTCAACTGCACCGAATATCCACAGCTGCATGAGACCCTAAGCGCTTTGGAACGTGAACTAGATGACGCCTATCATGGCGTACTGGACGCCAATTATTATTCGTTACTCGTGCATTCTTTCTGCGTTGCAAACGAACAATTATGTGATCTTACGAATAGTAGAGAAAAGCGCTTTGCTAGCTTGATTGCCGCCGTTGCAGGTGCCGTCTCAGGTTTCTTGGGCCTGTGAATGGCTTTTGCCAATGGAGTACACACCAACAATGTTCGCCAACAGGTAACTGTCCTCGAGAAATTCATGCGCGAGACAAACGATGTCTCCTTTCGAAATACTAAGGCCATAAGGCAACTGACCCGAGCAAATGAGGACATCTACGCGTTTCTACACCACAGTATGCAAGAGGTAGTCTCTATGATAGAACAGGTTAGGTGTGCCGATCAGAAAGGGATCGCGCACGTGCACCAGCAGCTAATAGATCACATCCTTCGAGCCAATATGCGCTCGTCGGTACAAGCCATAATGGAATCCATGCTTAACGGCGAACTATCTCTCGCCGTTATCGATGTCGTCATGGTACGACGGTTATATTCCATGGATCCACGTATTTCCAAGACTATACTAATGCGCGAGCCTAGCCTAGCCTATCAGTTGGGTCGTGTTATGGCCGTAAGTGTGGACCTGACAGCGTTCCGCTTTGGATTCATTTTGCAATTTCCTTTGCCGATGCGCAATGACGTACGACCATATTTTCGGATCTATAACACTGGCTGGAATGAACCTGCCACGCTGACGCAGCTGAGACTGCCGCTACCTCAATACGCTGCCCGCTTAGGGCACATTCGCTTCGAATCACTAAATTTGGGAGCATGCAAGCAAAGACCACGAATCGCTTTTTGTGAACCATAAGCGCTGATAACCGACCATAGTACCAACTGCTTGGAATGGATCATTGCGGGTGAACATGTGCCTGAGACCATTAAACATACATGCAGCAACCGCTCGCTGATAGGCCCACTTGCCAACGATACGTCCGTACACACGACTATACAAGGAGTATTAATTCGGACTAGTGAACCTGAGGTCATACTGACAAACCGAAGACAACTAGCTCACGTTACGTTGGGTAAGCCAATAAAGGTACCGCCTAATGGAGTCTTGTGGTTCCCACACGGAAATTACACTCAGTTGGTTGTAGGGTCGATTGTGCTCACTAGCATGTTGAAGCCCGAGAAGATTACAATAAAATTTGGACCCAATATTACTATTGACCGGCTATCCGTTATGAAACTAAGACGTCTGACTTGTGATTCACTCGACAACGCCAAGACTATCAATTTTCGGGTCGCTCAGATAGCTAAGGATCAAGTACGTAGCGTGGTTAATCTTCCTGCTGTGGAATACACAGGATTTTTGCCCTACTTCCTCATTACCGTCGTTCTAGGACTGATCAGTTTAATATACTGTATGACCAAGTGTAAGATTCCGCCTATGTACGAATATTACATTTCCCGATGGTTCCCATGTCGTGGAAGACTAATTAAGTCTGATTGTAAACCTAAGAAAGCAATCCGCTGGATTCGAACGACACCTCGACTACCGAGTGCCCCACCCGCGGAGGACGATTTCCCTCATTAGACAGAGCTTCGCCGACTGAGGTCACGGTTGGGCCTTCGGGAACGCCACGCGTGTCCGTCGCGTCCAGCCGTGCCCACGTCGTTCGAACAGGCTATTAACATCACGCAACTCATCCGAAGAGGAACTTGCCTTCATCGAGGACGACGAGCTATTCGTCGGCGCCCACTCGTGATTCACGTCGTGGACCTCGCCAAGGTGTGTTCACTAGACAACTAAACACTATGAATGCAGGCAACACTCCATTGCTTATTAACGCAACCATACTTGGTACCCCAGTTACTACACTTGTAGACACTGGAGCCGACGTCTCAATCATGTCCCAAGCTCTAGCTGCCCGTTTAGGACTGGTTCCTCGTGACGCGAACACTACTCGGATAGTATCAGCTACCCAGCAAGAATTGCCAATCAGCGGAATGGTAAAAGCACCGATCACAATAGGATCGTTAAGTACACCGTGCGTCTTTCAGGTAACGACCGACACTCCGTACGAATGAATTTGGGCACCGACTTTACGGCCCTACTACCATATGTTGCCGTAAACTTCAAAGACTGCTGCCTGGACCTATCCAATGGAACTGAAAACTGCTCGGCGCCTTTCGCCGACCAAGTGGATTATAGACCACCAGTCATCAACGTGGTAACCAGAAAATACACCCAAGTACCACCAAACGCAGGGTTATTTATCAACGCCATCCCGGAAAACACTCAACCACCGACTGGTCAAGCTTTGTTCGTGCCAGACCCTTTTATCAGGGACGTTGCTATAGCCCACTCTCTGGTACTCACTGGCCAACGCATGATCCCAATAGCATTAATGAACTTTGGGAATTTCCCCGTTGCTATACATGCCGAAAACAGACAGTAGGACATATTGAGATGCTTAATGATAACGAGGTCGAGTCCTATATACGACAGTAACAAGCGCTTGCTACAACTTGACCCTACAAGACGCTCTAAGCAATGTAACTATATTGGAGTCTCGCGAGACAATGTTGCACAAAATTATAAGTGAACAAAAGAAGACAATTGAAACCGAGCGATCTATCACAAGTTTTGAGTAAAATTAATTTCGGACAAACGCCCTTAACCCTTTCGAGCTTAAGCAATTGAAGACGACTATCTCTGAGAATGCAGACATATTTAGTGTACACCCGTTCGATCTAGGAAGATGTGGTGTGCACCAACACAGGGGGGATAGTCAACCTGGAGACGCAAGGCCGATTAAACAGGTACCCTACCGTTTAGCACATTCATTGCGAGAGCCCTTGCGTGAGGAATTAAACAATATGGTAGAAGCCGGCCTCATAACGCCATCAAATTCACCTTGGGGTCTCTCCCATAGTCTATGTCAGTAAAAGTGACGGTACCATGCCGGTTGTGTGTCGACTTCCGTAAGTTCAACGTAGTTGCAGAACGCGACTTATACCCGTTACCCCGTATAGACCACATATTAGGTTGTCTCAGGAGTACCAACTTCATTGTGCAGTTTGGATCTTAACAATAGGTTTCTGGCAACTAGAACTGGACCCCGAGACCAGGAGAAAACCTTCATTCGTCATGCTCACGGACAAGATGAATACGAGCGTTCTGCCATTCGGACTGAATTCTTCACCTGGCGCCTTTCAAAGGTGCATGTACAATACATATTAAAGGGCTTAAAATGGGAACGATGCCTCATCTACATAGACGAGATATTAGTCTTCTCACCCACCTTTTGAGTAAACACCTAGCGGACCTAATTACTGTATCTTGATAGGTTCCGTAAGGCCAATCCTTAAACTGGAGAAAGCCTTGGAAAATGCCAATTTGGGCAGAAAAAATTGAAATACCTTGGACACATTATCAGTTCAGAGGGAGTTGGGAAACCCGATTCCCAGAACCGCTACTTATAGATAATTACAAACGACCGGAAACTCTCAAATAATTGCAGAGCTTGTTAGGACTTGTACAATACTATCACAAATTTATACCACATTTTACTCTGAAATCTGCGAACCACTGAACGCCCTTCGGCGAAAGGACAGCGAATTTAAATGGACACCACAATGTGAGGAAGCATTCGGAAAACTACGTAAGGCGTTGGTACAAGAACCCATTACTCATATATCCGGACTTTTCTAAACCTTTCTATACTCCAAACGGACGCTTCTGGATATGCCCTAGGGGCTGTGCTTTCACAAAAGACCGATAAGGGGATATTGCCTATCGCCTACGCGAGCAAATCACTCGTGGACTATCAACGCCGATATCCTGCCATAGAGCTGAGGCTCTTGCCATTTGGATGGGCCGCCTTACACTTCAGACACTACCTACTTGGACACGATTTCGATGCTAAAGAATTAACCACAAGCCTCTCAAGGCACTGTTCGAGAGACCGTCGCGAAATTCGCGACTAGCTCAATGGCGTAACGAATTACTGATGGATTGCGGTGGTTACCAACATTGAATATAGACCAGGTAAGGCTAATGCCAACGCAGACGGACTTTCGCACGATCCTCGACATGACGTGGGAATTTTCTTACTCCTGGACGAAGCTGAACAGGACGAACAGGACCATCCTCGAATGGTTGCCTTAGCTGTTAAAGGACAAGATCGTGGTAAAGGCAAAGCCCCGACTAAACCGCCCCGACGACTTCCCCCCACGGAGGAAGCTTGGAAACGACTTACTCGACAGCTCATGGGACTTTCCCCAGACGCCCCTGTCACCCTACCACCTGAATACGTTCGAGTAGTTTCTGTCGTATGTTTGGAGGATCTGGCTATGATCCTCTACCGGATCCACACGCTTCATTTTTGTGGAGACATAGACGACCCATGGCCTGAGGGAGTTGAGGTCCCCTAAGACGAAAACGATCCCCCCAGCATCGCCAGAATCCACTGGTGAACCCACCCCCGGACCCTCTTC
>JASANE010002177.1:0-11665 GCA_030248225.1 Trileptium ribeirensis
ACTTTAGGGACTTTTTCATAGTTTCATATTACGTGTCATTGCGGTTTTTTGGATTATGTCGACGTCTATTTGATAACTTGCGGGTTTGGAATGGTTGCGAAAGGTTGGCGACGCCACTGATATAGGCATATGCTTAGAGTGAATTTTTAATGAATTTCGACCATGTGAAGGTTACTGTCTAGCGAAAAGCTGCCTTCGGCTAGAATTAAGTCAGTTTTCTCGGCTTTGGGTTTAATGCTTATTTGATTTAATACATTCAGGCTTGTCGCGACTTGTAATACGCACACCTACGTTCATGCTGCTTTTTGGTCAGATATTCCTTACATGCTTCAGCGTCCATACGCGGTCGGTTAGCGTTTAACTACTATTTCTGGTATTATCGATTACGTAAATACAGGCGAACAGGTATAGCGGAAACGTACCGAAAATTATGCTAGTATATAGTTCTGTTGTATTAACTGCGATATATTTATCTTGAGACAATAACGAATGGATTTCGTAGTGTTATCTCATTTCGCTCGTCGTTTGAAGTGTACTAAAGTAGATTATATAAATACGGTTAATGCAGCTGTGAATACAAGTCGTTTTGTTGTCCGCGGTCAAATAATATTCACAAACGTTAATGTTGTATGTTAGCTGTGTATAATTGCGGAGTGTCGTGCCGTAGCGTAACGCAGTTTTAACCATCGGATGCCAAATCTGACTGGAACGGGTGCACGCTGTTTAAAGATTGAAGTGTTAGGCTAGACTGTTACGAGGCGGCACTGCGCGGGAATAGTGAATAAACAATTACTACTATTCGGCTGTTATTGGCATTTCGGAAAGAGCGGAATAGAACTTTACTGCTAGCCTATTGAGCTGTAGTTCCTGTTCGGTCGATTTCAAAACAAGAAACACTAGGTCGTTCACCATCACTTTACTGGTTCGTCCAGACCACGAACTCGCGCACCCCAGCTACTAGTACGTTATTTATTGGTGGTCTAAACTGTATCTTTCGTGTGTTATAGTAGCGACTGGGGGTCGGAGCGCCGCGTAAGCACGAGTCTACACGCCGTCGAAAAAGATTAAGCTCCGACACTAGGTATTTATCAGTTTAATTATTTACCTTATTCCTATTATTATTCCCAAATAAAACCTGAGCGAGCACGAGCGTTATTTAATCATAACTGTATTGGAAATAACACGCGAATAGCTCAACCGTTCGGCAGCGGGAACGTTAACATAAGGCAACTAATTATCGTAAATCTAAGGAAAAGGTAATTAATTAAACGTACGAGTCGAACCGTCCGGCGGCTATGTACCAACACAAAAGGGAGAGTATTAGATATCAATTACTCAGGATCTATCAGTGAACCGTGCGGCACCGCTAGCTCTAAGGAAACTAACGTAATTCTAAGGAAGAGGTTAAGGTTTCAAACAAACGTACGGATCGAACCGTCCGGCGATCTCGTGCCAACCTCAAAAGAGAAACTTATAAGGAAGTATTACTGTAAATCTAAGGCGAAGGTTAAGGTACGCAGATAAACATACGGATCGAACCATCCGGCAGTCTCGTACAAACTTCACAAGAGGATTTACTCAATATATATCCTAACCGCAAGTACTAAATAACTTACTCAGAATAATAGTGCGCTCAAAACGTGAGTCCAAGACACAATAATTGGTACAAGGATCAATCACAGAAATCGAGTGTTGTCAAGGTGCTACACGTTTTTAATCACGGGGTGTCGAGAATAGCTGGAGTCCGAATATTGAGTGGCGAAACTAAGTATACTTGAAGTGGTCAAGTACTCGGAAATTAAAATACAAGGTGTGTAAATAGTGGCGTTACGCGGAACCGAACCGTATTATCAATTGTTGTGCGATTTACTAACTTTGAGTAAAACTTCTAACTTCGACTGGTTTGACCCTATATCGGAACCAAGTGCGGAGCAACTCGAATAGTCACGCAGCAACGTATAACAGAAAGAAGTACGCTGACCTAACAACGTGCGCCAAGGACCAATCATTAATCCCCACCGGCGTACTTTTGGCCACGCGTACGGACCACACATCTTCGAGTGACGAATCCTGTCCCAATTTCATAATCCAATAGCCGTCATAAGAAAGTATAATCCAACCCCACCTCAATTAAAAAGCATAAAAATACAAGTGCAAAACGTTACCCATATAATTTACTTAAGCTTTTGACTAGCTATGTAATTTTGTGTAATATTATAAAATATATTAAAAATTAAATATTTCTCAAAATTCTACTTTATACATATATACCCCAAAACCAAGATATGCCACTTAAAATCTATTTAAAACACCCCTTTTATTTTCAAGCACCGTATTTTCTAAACCATATTTCCTATTCACCCCCTCTTCCGCTACAACTAAAATTAAACCAAATTTCACTTTTACCCAATTTTCAACTTCTTCAATCAAAATTCAAACTACCCTCTCTCAACCAAAACTTAACCAATACCTCTCAAATTTTAAATCCTCTTCCCCTTACCATATCTATTCATATATTTAACCCACCCCTTTCCCGTTTTCTTATTTTCTATAAATTTAGCTTTTTCAAAAATCCCCATTTCCTCAATTTTCTTATATTTTTTAAAGAACTCCCATTCGCTCAAAACTTAAATCCCACTTACCAAATTTACAATTCCCCCTCCCTACCTACCCCCTTCTACTTATTAAAATTTCATCAGCAAACTCTTATTACTTTTTCTTAACCAAACCCCCATCTTCCAACCCTCTTTCTCCAAAATTTCCCATTTTCAAATTTTCAATTAAATATCCTCCAATCTCTAATATATAATAAATATATTCTATATATTCTACCATTATCGCGTGCAATACTAATACGGTACGGCGTACCGTTTGCTTTCGCCGATTGGGCGTAGTATATATCCTGAATATTTACTTATTTTTCATATATATATTGAATAATTAGTGTATAATTAGGATACATGTAATTATGTTTGACGACGAAACGGATAGTTAGCTAGTAAAGGCAACGTATATATATCCCTTTTGTGTAGTCGACATGTATTTTATCGTGTCATTGGCATGTAGCGGATTTCCTTATTTTTCTCAGAATACATTAGCCTTATATCAAATTATTTTCTTTCATAGCTGGAGGCGAGATTGAACTCTCGGATGGAAGAACTAAATTTTTCGTTATTTTCCACCTAGGATTAGAATGGATGTAGTGGTTCCATTGCGTTTAGTCTGGTCGTAGGACTCAAGTGCGCTGTTTAGCGAAAAATCTAGCGCTAAAAGTTGATTTGTGTTATCAATACCAAGTCAACGTCATTGTTTTGTTGGTTGCTAGCTAATTGAAAGGGTGTTAAAAAGTGCCGAGTTCGTATAATGCTTAATCTATGTATAGTGGCTAACTGCCTCTCACCTATTGCAGTTACATCGGTCTACTATTGTGTCGTTTGCTTTGGTTGCTGGTACTCTCGGATGCAAGAACTAAATTTTTCGTTATTTTCCACCTAGGATTAGAATGGATGTAGTGGTTCCATTGCGTTTAGTCTGGTCGTAGGACTCAAGTGCGCTGTTTAGCGAAAAATCTAGCGCTAAAAGTTGATTTGTGTTATCAATACCAAGTCAACGTCATTGTTTTGTTGGTTGCTAGCTAATTGAAAGGGTGTTAAAAAAGTGCCAAGTTCGTATAATGCTTAATGTATGTATAGTGGCTAACTGCCTCTCACCTATTGCAGTTACGTCGGTCTACTATTGTGACGTTTGCTTTGGTTGCTGGTACTCTCGGATGCAAGAACTAAATTTTTCGTTATTTTCCACCTAGGATTAGAATGGATGTAGTGGTTCCATTGCGTTTAGTCTGGTCGTAGGACTCAAGTGCGCTGTTTAGCGAAAAATCTAGCGCTAAAAGTTGATTTGTGTTATCAACACCAAGTCAACGTCATTGTTTTGTTGGTTGCTAGCTAATTGAAAGGGTGTTAAAAAAGTGCCAAGTTCGTATAATGCTTAATGTATGTATAGTGGCTAACTGCCTCTCACCTATTGCAGTTACATCGGTCTACTATTCTGTCGTTTGCTTTGGTTGCTGGTAAGAGAGTTTAGTCACTGGTTGGAAAATAATTATTGATATTCTCGAGCATCAGTCGGAGTCAATAGTGTAGTATAGTAAACAGCCTGAGCTTGATGAGCAGACAGTGGAACCGTGCGGTAATCTAACTTAGTGTGTTGGATTGTGTGCTGGAGTATACTTAACCAATTACAGTCAACAACGCATCGATTATCGTGGCAATCTCGTTCATTACGAAGACTATCATAGCTACCTTGATTTGGGTTTGAATTGTTTAGTAAAATTCCTCGGTGTTGGTTGCCGTGATAAATGGTGCTAAAAAGGGTTGCTAGTTAATTATTTAATCGTCAGGATATTAATGTGTATGCACGGTGTGCTATAGCTATTGAACAGGGAGTAACCGGAATTCCGGATCCGGCGAAAATCGTGTTCCGGTTGCGGTTCCGGCAAAGGGCAAAAACCATATCGGAACCGGAATTCTGGTTTAAAAATTTTGTTTGAAATTTTCCACGTTTTTTTGCTTCATCCTGTAATCAAACATATATAATATATATTATACAATGATCAAGCTCCAATACAACCATGCAAAATAAAAGATTAACTAACCAATTTGCCGTGTGAAACGTAAGTAGGGCACATAATTTGAGCAGGACTTTTTCAAAATAACCTGCAGGAGTTTGTTAAATCAAAGCCAGGTCGATGCTTGTAGCAGCTGTTTTACACATCCAGAAGTCTGTGGGATACGTTTGAATTAAACCGGTCCAACTCGGTAACAGAGTATGGCTTACGCATAAGTACTTAGGGTATGCTTGGCTAACATAAATTGCGTCAAGCACCCGGCAGTGCGCTTGTAAACTTGGTAAATCAGTCTAAATTGTAGTAAACTAACGTTATCTGCAACGCAGCTAGAAACTGCTTTCTTGGCAATGAACTGTATTTATTGAAACTGCGAGCAGCATTACAGTGTGTCTCACTTATAGCATTCTGATTAGAAAGTTATCATCAGTATGATCTAACTGACGGGCACTATTTATCCCACGGTAGCCTAAACAGTGTCTCTGACCACTGATCAGAAAATTACCTTCTATCTATTATTTTCTCTTAGAATCATATAAACCAATAATTTTAAGTTTCCTACAGAAGAACATGCAACAAACGTATGTATAGTAACGGAGGCGACTGGAGAAGGAGCGAAAGTGTGTATTCTACGCTCCAAGCTTTGTAAGCACATTCGATTTGACGCAGTGTACGCAATGGTGTATAGTGGAAGACATTTTTTGCTCTGAATGTCCAAAAACCGACATATTTGATCGATAAATAAACATTATTAGCTTACTCCGCCTCTTTAGAGTTTCAGAAAGGCAAAAATACCATCGCAATACATTAAGTTTAAAGTAAGTTATTTTTAATGCATTTTAAATCCACTATACCTTCATTTCTTCCATCATCTGTTTTACTATATATAAATTTCGAAGACCAGGTCCGATTCCGGATCCGGTTTAAATGGACGGTTCCGGTTGCTGGTTCCGGTTCCGGTAAATTTCGGTTCCGGTTATTCCCTGCTATTGAATTGTCAATGAAGTATTGCGGGGTGCCACAGAACCTAGTCGAAATTTCCAATTCCTCTATCGAATCGCAGCCAGTCAGGCTATTGTATACTCAATTGAGAGATGCTGGGTATTTGTACATAAGTGCCGTCAATTAAGTGGTTTCGGTATAGTATAGGTTTGGCGCGTCGGTACGTTAATTAATAAACTTGTAAACATTGGGATGTTGTTGCGTCAAACAAAAGAAAGAGCTACTAATATAGCTACAGTGGTATTTGCCGAGCTGCTATTATCGTTAGGGTAGAACTCAAAGAAGGTAACGATAACAAATTACATGCGTCAACACTTTATTGGTACGTCATCCACGGACTCGTGCACCCCAGCAGTTAGCGTAATACTATTTGGTGGCCAGAACTCTACGTAAATTGTAAACATTGTGTATTGTAATAGTTACTGGGGGTCGGAGTGCCCCGTAAGCACGAAGCTACACCGCCGTAGAAATCGATCCAACTCCGACACAATACGCTTCCTATACGCAACTCTTTTTGCGCGAACAAGCCCATATAACTTTAAAAACTGTCCAGGTGTTAGCACATCACCACGCAATTCACTTCCGATATCATCTGTAGGTCTAACCAGTATATACTATAAGTGTGAGCTTATCGGAATTCTCCGCGGCACGTTTCTTACCAAACCGACATCCCCAAAGGTGTCCAAAGGGGAATGAGTGGAGTTACAGAGCGAGTTCGAGGATTACCCCAAAAGTATAAATAAAGTCAAAAGGAAGGGGGTAGTAGCCACCAAGAGGATGGACCGGTCTACCAGCGGTCGGAGATACCCGTTGTCACAAGATGAGAGTTGCGCGAGTTCCCAGTGGTAGACATGTCATTGTCCCGGGCAGGGATATCAAGGTTGTGTCTGTATCATATAACCTTTTACAACATAAGCGGAATTGGCCGTGTGAACATATGTAGATGAATTTACACAACTGCCTAACTAACTTAAACAGATTAACCGTTGCAACTTATGCACTATACAATTTGAAGTATTGGAGGATGTAAAAGTGTGGGGTAAATTAAGAAAAAGTAAGTTTATCTAAACAAAAGTTGAAAATTTAGCTTGGCTTGATTTTGTGCACTCGGCACCCTTCAGCCAGAGCGAACTTGAAATAATTTATTTGGTACAAAGTGAAATGGAATTAGCGAAGTCGAGTATCCGTGCTACTAACGATTATACCCTGGCGAGTCCAAGAGACGAGCCTTGGGTGATGTATTTTGATAGTGGAAAGGCCCAAGGATGGGATCAGTTAAATATAAAGCTAAACTTGAGTAATTTGATCAGCGTTGGCGAACCCGAGTAATCGTGCCATCCACGCGTATATTTATATACCCTGGCGAGTTCGTACAACGAGCCGTGGTATAAGATTAAATGGAAAATAATGTTAAGGAAAAGTAGATTTTGATGGTAAATTAAAGCTTTGTGTAAAATTTAAATTTTGAAGAGATGAAGTTACCTATACATAGTTTTAAGGGGTGAGAATTTTACATGGGGTTTATTTAAGCTGCAAAATGACATAAGTGTTATAATTTTGCAATGTTAACTTGGGGGTGGGAAACCATCCCTAAACTACAGCGAGCTCGAGTGGCGAGTCTGTTGTATTTGGATAATTGGTCGTAAGATTTCGCATAGAATTTCTAGAATATTTTCAGTGCCCGTGTAGGCTAACGTAGAGTTCGGTCAGGAGTTTCTTAGAAAAGTTTATTCGTGACTATCTACCAAATTTAATACTGTTACTATGTGCTCGAGTAGACCAGTGAACAGCTTAATTTAGATTTGCATCGAAAAATATTAACCAATGTAAAGGACTATTTTCAATGTCAAAATATTTATTTAAAAATCTCATCAGTAAAAGGTGTTCGAGTAACAATCAGTAGTATTCGTAAGTTTCTGTGTAAATTTTGGGAGGAAAATACTCAGAAAACCTTGCCTTTACTTCTAGTTCTCAGTAATAGTTTGCCAGTATCAAGGGAAAGGCGAGCTGCATTAGCTCTAAAGGCGTCCAGGCTCTGGCTTAACTCAGCAGTGCGGCCCGAGTTAAGACAGGGTATGGAGCTAGAGAAGCAAAAATAACCACCAGGTCTAGAGCTTGTAGGTTGCATCACGATACACTCTGGAACGTCTTGATACCATTCAAGTGTTAACCGATGAATAAAATGCATTACCTGTTTCGTATGTAATATTAGTATGGGATGAAGATAGATTGCACCAGAGCGTTAAAAACTGTGTCTATATACAAATCGCCTAAAATTAAATGACAAGTAGTGCAATAGCGGTATAACCTGGTAACATGTACGTGGCACAACGCTAGCCCTAGGGGTAAGATAATGATGTTTTATGAGTGCACAGCACTTTTGAAGCTTAGAACAATAGGTTCTTTGGGGTAGATCACTGCGAGCGTAAGGAAGAATAAATGTGTCTCTATAGGTGACCAGCACCTTTAGGGTGAAGAACAAAACAAATAAGTACTTAGGGATCGGCTCAAATTGGATCAACATACAAACCCCGCTGAAAATTTTAATACCCGTTGTTAGCTGGAAAATTTAAGAACAAGAAATAACAAAGTATCAGTATTAGTATGCAACGTAATAACTGTAAAACTTAACAGCCCCGGCCTTATGCACCTGGGGTAAGAGGCAGGGAATAACCGGAACCGAAATTTACCGGAACCAGCAACCGGAACCGTCCATTTAAACCGGATCCGGAACCGGAACCTGGTCTTCGAAATTTATATATAGTAAAACAGATGATGGAAGAAATGAAGGTATAGTGGATTTAAAATGCATTAAACATAACTTTTACATTAAACTTAATGTATTGCGATGGTATTATTGCCTTTCTGAAACTTTAAAGAGACTGAGGAAGCTAATAATGTTTATTTATGGATCAAATATGTCGGTTTTTGGATATTCAGAGCAAAAAATGTCTTCCACTATATACCATTGCGTATACTGCGTCAAATCGAAATTGCTTACAAAGCTTGGAGCGTAAAAAACACACTTTCGCTCTGTCTCCAGTCGCCTCCCTTTACTACACATAAGTTTGTTGTATGTTCTTCTGTAGGAAACTTAAAATTATTGGTTTATATGATTCTAAGAGAAAATAATAGAAGTTAATTTCCTGATCAGTGGTCAGAGACACTGTTTAAGCTAGCGTTGGGCAACCAGTGCCCGTCAGTTAGATCATAATGATGATAACTTTCTAATCAGAATGCTATAAATGAGACACACTGTGATGCTGCTCGCACAGTTTCAATAAATACAGTTCATTGCCAAGAAAGCAGTTTCTAGCTGCGTTGCAGATAACGTTAGTTTACTTCAATTTAGACTAATTTACCAAGTTTACAAGCGCACTGGCGGGTGCTTGACGCAATATATGTTAGCCAAGCATACCCTAAGTACTTATGCGTAAGCCATACTCTGTTACCGACTTGGACCGGTTTAATTCAAACGTATCCCACAGACTTCTGGATGTGTAAAATAGCTGCTAAAGCATCGACCTGGCTTTGATTTAATAAACTCCTGCAGGTTATTATGAAAAATTCCTGCTCTAATTATGTGCCTTACTTACGTTTCACACGGCAAATTGGTTAGTTAATCTTTTCTTTTACTTGGTTGTATTGGAGCTTGATTATTGTATAATATATATGTTTGGATTACAGGATGAAGCAAAAAACGTGGAAAATTTCAAACAAAATTTTTAAACCGGAATTTCGGTTACGGTATGATTTTTGCCCTTTGCCGGAACCGCAACCGGAACACGATTTTCGCCGGAACCGGGATTCCGGTTACTCCCTGGAAAGAGGATAACAAATAGTAACAACATTAAAGCACAAAGGTGATTCCTATATCTGGTCAGGTGAACCGTGCACCTGACAAAATAACGATTTTGTATTGGTTTTTGGAATTTTTGGAAACGATTGGTTCGTAAGTACCATGTATTTTCGGATACATGCACCTAAAGTCGTAAATTTACCTGTATGGGTCGTCGGCTTCGGAGATCCGAAAAAAACTCAGAATTTCATGGGTTTGTGTTAGTGGGACAAGTGACACAGGATTCCCCCTAAATAGAACGTGGGTGTTGGTCCATAGCCGCCAAGCCCCCTAAGCGTAAAATTTCCCCGGCCTGCATGCTGGGTAACCCCTAGGCCCTAGGCGAGGCTTACGCGAAGACACAATTCCGGCAATTATGGCCCACCCTAGAGCATACTTGCAACAATGCAGCCTTCGACGATAGAGCAGCCCATGGAAGACGGCCTGGTACCAACGGGTGGTAAAAATTGTTCCGGAAAGGGAGAAAGACCAATCCCACCCATAGGTTCCCGTTTAGGGGATGGGCTGCCCTCTTCTGGTCTGCCTTTACCCTATACTAGGTCTTACTATGCTCAGTAGTCCCGCCTCCGCGGCAGGATCCAAAAAATACAGGAACAACCTCCTGTGTGGTCACTGCGGATTCGGTTATAGGTTTGAACCTATATACATTATATATATACACGTGCACGCTGGGAAGTTGGTATATATACACATATACCAACTTTATGAAGGCCTATGCAGGGGTGCCGGTGTATCAGGATGACATTGCGAACGAAAGTAGAACAATGCGTAAAATTGAAACAAAAAAAATTAGGCAAAACTCCGTTCGCACTATTGACTAGATGAAATCTAACATACAAACCCGCCTGACAGAATACTAGTATTAATAAAAATAATACCAACTAACCGAACCTACAAGTTACTAGTGAATACTAAAAGCAAAAACATTAATAATACTCAAACTACTACAAAAGCAACAAAAAAACAAAAAACCACACATAATGTATTAACACATAACAGCAAGTATATCGTAACGTCGTCGAACAACACACTCTAACTGCCATAATGCTGCTGGCGCATGCGCATATATTTCCTGCGCATGCGCAAATTTTTCACTCGAACAAATTTTATTTAGTAATAATATTTATTATTATATTATAGTATATATTTTCAGCGAATTTTGGGGAATTTTAGGCTCGGAAAAAAAAGAGGGTATTTTGCGGGGCTTAAGTAGATTTCCAACTGGAGATTGGGTACTAGGACCCCAGTGAATAGTTTCAAAAGCTCTAGAAATCGTATAAGGTTAGGAAAAGCCAAATATTGATGCATTTAATTTTGGAAGAAGATGGTTAAAGTTAGGAACACCCAAAGGTTTGTAAAAACAGAAAAAGGGAAGATTAGGGTGTTTTCAGCGCAGGAAAAGATGAAATGTAGTCCCACTTTAGGATAGAATTTGTCCCCAGTTGATGGATCCCTAATATGTTTATAAATTTAATATTAAAGTGAAAAAGTCAATTCCTGAGGAAAAATAGAGCATAATGTATCTTAAGATAAGGGTAAGTAAAAGGTTCGCACGGGTGGGGATAAGGTGTACAACCCTGTCAGGAATGGAGATAGTACACCCCACCAAGAAGGAATCAATGTAAATCAGAGTGAAAGGTGTTATGTAAACAAAAATAAGGGAATTTATAAAATTTGTAGGGAAATCCGGCCCCATGTTTAGGATTTAATAATCCCCAGAAATAGGAGTGGAATGGGGTGGTTACCCAAGGTGTAGGCCGAGTGCCGTTCCGCTCGAGCTACTGTAACCCCCCTTGATTCAATATCCTCAGAGGCATGAATAAGAAATAATCCCTCTCTTTACACATGAAGAAAAGTCTGAAATTGTGCCCTTTTAGCTTGTAAGTTATAATGAAGAAACCATATAACCCAAATAAGAAAATTAGGAATCCCTGTGTCCAAAATAGTTGAAAATGTCCCGACAACAGAGGGTATTAGGCTTGCCCCTTTGGGAGAGTCAATATTTCCCCTGGGGAAGAGTTTGAGTTCATTGCAATTTTAGGGATAAAGTTCAAATTAGTAATATATATATGGTTTTCTGGAGAGAATAAATATAAGGTTAAACCTGCCCAAAAGTTGACAATAAGAAAAGCACACCAGACTCTATCGTCTTTAAAACGCATATGCTACACTATCCAGTT
>JASANE010002178.1:0-41218 GCA_030248225.1 Trileptium ribeirensis
CATAAAATTTGGAATGGTGCGTAGGATAGTACGAAGACGAGTCAAGAGGTATGCTGAAGTGAAGCCATCTAATACTACTTTATATATAAAGAATTATAGTAAAATTAATTACCATTACGTGTTGATAACTAAAGCGTTGTTTCGCTTACGCAAGACTAAATAAATGACATAATGAAAGCGAGTTTAGGTTTAGAAAATATTGGCTCATTTTTTAAGATAATATACACTACACATTGTGGTGCGTGCATCTGTTTGCTTTCGTTGTTATGTAGATAACCGGCTGACGGGCAGTTGCATGGCGCAACTTCCTAACACCATGCCCATACGACCCCGGCTATCGTAACCTCAAGGGTGGACCGTGAATACTAAACTTTCGATCCTATTCTTGTGTCAGATCCCCAAGAAGCTATGCAGCTTAGCACACAGGTCATGGAGCCTAGCCGGTGTATCCCTATCCTAGACTGATCGGAAGTTGTTTAGCTCTAATTTGTTGGGGTAAAAAGTTAGAATAAAAGTTGAAGATATTCTTTGAGAGTTTTAAGGCTAAAGTCGTAATTGTCTGACTTAAGAACTTGATATGCTACGTGCTAGAGCATTGTAGCCTATGTGGCCCCCCAAACAGGGTTGCGACGAGCCCTGAGTGTTTATTGTCGGAAAGGCGATGGCGTGGCCCCTGTCTGCTCTTTCAATAAATCCTATCTCGACGCAAATATAATAAATTCCTGGGGAACTTTTCGAATTGATCGCAGTGAACGGAGTTAAATTTTGCTTGTGATCCTATGATTTTATCCCTTAGTTTCAGTAAATAAACGAAAATGAACGTGTTAGAAGGCCACTGCACGCCAGTGCTTGCGACATTTCTCGCACACAAGCCAATGGCGAGCAGTGCCTGCTCGTCCCGACGGACAAACCATTGAAAATCCCTATCACCTCGGCATGCAATAAGACTCTACTCGGTGTCAACGATACAAATTTATTTACATGATCAAATTTTACCTTGGGGACGAGTGTTTGTGAACAAATATCGGGGCGAACTAAGTAAATCGAGTCAGGGAAGCCTAGCGGAAGCTCGCAGTGGTCGCTTCAGTCCGGTAGATTATGGGGCACAAGACGTAAAAGGAAAACATGAACGGAGCATGCAGATACCCGCGCGTGCGCGGACTAGGGGGCGGTTATAGCTGCTTTAGCTCAATGTTAGCGATTGTTTCAGCTATGGGGCACAGCAAGCAGGGGCCCTAGCGTGCTAAGAAATGCTCTTTAACATACTAACTCAAACATATGGTGATCGACACTAAACCAGGTTAAGAAGAAAGAGTAAAAAGGAGGTTTGGTCCTACGAGCTCTACTCTAACATCATTACCGATACGGTGGTCCGGTTGTTATTCAATACGGATCCGATTGTTATGCCGACAGAATAATTTTCGCTATCTTCTCCGATCAATTTGTCTATCAAAGGTACGACTGACTGCACGGGAAGCAGGAGAAAAAGAAGGGGGGGGGGGTAAAATTCATCAAATTCGGGCACGGGGAAGCCGGTCGTGACGTTGAATGACACGACACGCCCTTCTAGATAATTTTCGAGGCCGCCCCAGGGACGAGCTCGTTAATTGATTTCAAGTCGTTCCCCTGCAGGAATTTTGACAGGGGTATTGTAAGGGCACGTTTAGTGGGCAGCATGCCCATTGCCGATCGGTTATTCGGCCTTATCTCTTATCCTCGGGGTCGTTTGAAGTAACCGGGCCAGGGGCGATCAGGCCCGGACGCCTTCGCGTCTTTTGTTTTCTCTTTGGTTGTTTGTACTTTTCCTCTCTCTAACGACGATCTTGTCATTCCTTAATCCACTGCTGCATACAGTGTCTCAACTGCACTGTTGTGCAGTTGAGTTATCATCGACTTAATAGTCGATGTTCCTATATCTGCGGCTGAATGGTTAAGGACAATGAATCTCCAGAGGGCTTGAATTCCCCGTGCAGGATCAACATGATGATACGGGAAAGCAAACTAGCAGACACTGAAACTGCGGAAAAATGAAATCAGGGCATACATAGTACATAGCCTAAAGGGCAAACCAAGATAAAGCGAAAGAAAAACAAACTCAGCGATCATGTCGCTCCGAAGAAAGATCGGGGTATTGCATTCGCTTGTTTTGGGGCCTAAATGGCCAGAGCGAGTCCGCTAGTTTTCTTGATTGGGGTGAGGGGTAAATATTTTCTATTTTTGTCAGCAGAAGTTAAGGGTTTCTACCGCGTGAGCGCCAACTGGTTATGGCACGAGAGCTTACTATCGGTTTATTTAAAGACGTTTATATTGGACATTGGTATCGAGGGAAGACCATGTCAGTGTACATTAACAAACACTGGTAAACATAATTGTTTTATCAAAGTAGTCTTTTGGGGCGTAAAAATGGTGTATTACCACCAAAAC
Source organism: Trileptium ribeirensis (assembly GCA_030248225.1). NCBI lineage: Eukaryota > Metazoa > Nematoda > Enoplea > Enoplida > Thoracostomopsidae > Trileptium > Trileptium ribeirensis. Next base: position 2,425 of record JASANE010002178.1, read on the forward strand.
GAAGCGTCATCGTCACCGATCGAGGTCGGCGAAAATTTGCTCAGCTGGGGGCTTGCTCCTCCAGCTCATTTTTGGATCACACGGGGGTCAAGAGGGGCACCTAAAGTTACTCCGGTCAGTCGTCATAATGAAATTTGTATTCAGGTGAGAGATCTACTAAATTTTTTGAAACGCCCTAAAGTCCGCGTCAAACGATTAAACCGAGCAATCCTTAAGCATCGTTCCGCGTAAGCAGCAAACACCTTAAACTCAAGTGACAGTACCTAGAATTTGATCCGTCTTTTGTGTTCCCAAATTTTCTTAACTCGAATAGAATAAAAGAAATTTGAAGGGCTTCCTAGAGCCCGACGGAGGCTAGCCCTTCATCCCTAATCTGCGTTTTCTGTCCAAGCCCAAACACGGCATGGACGTTGAACTATCCACTAAGCTGTAAATTTGCAAACCGTGAACATAAAAGTAAAGCAAGTCCCTACCGGTTCAGCTTCTCAGCATCAAAAGTTTCTTGCCGTGGTCTGCTCAGCGAAAATTCAATGATCCTACCTCAAGAAATTGCAAGTCATGGAAAGCGTGGACCAGAGGCGTCCATTTTGTTTTGTCCTACCTAACACCAGGGGAATCGAAAGACTTAGAAAATTGGTTTGACCAGTTCTCACTGCGCTCTGTACGGATGTACCCTAAATCGCTTAATGCCTCTTGCATCGGAACTCATTCTAAAGGCTGATTCTAGTTGAGTTTGTGCGTAGCATTTCTGATGGGACGGGGTGGGCGAAACCCGAACGCGAATAATTCTACCTAGGGGCGAGAGACGCGCTACGTTCATGAGATACCTAAACGAACGGCCTGTTACTCTTCATTCGGCAGGGAAACTAAACCCCTGCATCCACTAAACCTCCAAGCACTTACGAACGTTGATCCCTGGGGCAGCACCAGCTGAACCCCCTTCGCGAGGTATACACCTACGCGGAAACCTTTATCCATCGAATCGATCCGACGCAAAAGCGAAAAGCGAAAGAAAAACGGAGCCATATGAAAACTAGACAGATGAAATCGGTGTCGGAGCCGGTCAGTAAAGTCGACCGAACTCCACGCTGGCGAAGTCCAACTGGTTCGACGAGTCGACGCGTTGGTCGTCGCCTCGAATTTTCTGCCTGTATGTTAGGCTAGCGATTTTGTCGCCGTCTAATCGTTGGCGACTTCTTGACGCCCACTTTTTGGGTCTTCGGCTCAGTGTCCAATTGGGGACACTTCCGGAAATTCAAATCTTGACGGCTACCATAAGCCGTCGATGTCCTTAGAGAGTCGGCTTCAATTAAATTGGCCGGCATCAAGTTTGAATCTTCAGAGTACTCGGAAGATGATCATCTGTGATTTTCGTCACAGTTTTCTCAAGAAAAGTAAATTTTAAAGTCCCAATTTCCCGTAATTATCGCCGGATGTCTAGCAAAATCGGATCCTAAACTCACAATGTTTAAACGGCTTCCGGTCGAACTATTTCAAAACTTTCGGGTCACGCAATTTCCCTCTTCAGCGTAATCTGCTCATCTTTTTTGGTTATTGCTCTTCCCATCCCCATCTCTACTCGGCGGCTATTGACTCGCCCTTTGTGGTTCTTGAGTTAAAGCCCTTCTAATTAAGCTAAATTTAGTTTAAAAGGTGACCTTAACTCACGAGGACGGCCTTAAAACGTAAAGAAAGATCAAGCTAATTTATAATTTTCATGTGAGTACCTATGTTGTAAAGTCGCGCCGGGGGCCGACAGACGGGAAAACGCCCTTCTCATGGTCAGAGACGGGCAGACCCTGACGTACTCCTAACTGGTCAGGGAGTCTGCTCTTAGACCCCCAGAACCCGCGGGAGGGCCCTAAAGTCACCCCCCGTTCGTCCTAATGGTCCGTATTTTTCCGTCCGTAAAACTCTCAAATTTTAGCTCATTTTGTACGTCGTGTCCTTGTCCGTCCGTTTTTTCTTCATGTCCTTGTATACATAGATATATACATACATACATTTCAGTTTTTATCACTGTTTACAAATCGTATGTTCGTCCTATATTAGAATACGCTTCTCCCGTGTGGTCTCCTTGTGCTCTAGGAGAGATAGACAAACTTGAAAGAGTACAACGGTATTTCACTCGTAGACTATTTCTCATTCAAACTTGATGAACAATCATACGAAAATCGCATAATTTATCTTAATCTCGAACCCCTAGAACTCCGGCGTCTAAAATTAGTTTTAGGTATGATGTATAAGTGTTTAACTAAACAAGTGTCCGCATGCTCAGACATCTTTATTCTTTCACATAATTCGCGTACTGAGGCCATAGCTACAAATTAGCTCAGCCCAAATTTCATAAACATATTCTAAAAAACATAACTTTTGCGTTCGAGCAATTAATACATGGAACTCCCTTTCCTGAAGAAGTTATTAGATGCACCAGTTACAAGAGTTTTATAAAGCACTAAATGCAGCTGATATCAATATGTACTTACACTACAATCGTCACCAGTGATCAGATGTTAGTTGGAGTAAGCTCCCTTTCTGATCCAAACGTTCATTGAAACCGATATATATAAATAGTAGGTCTACTTTTCGTCAGCAATTCCATTGCAAGTATAGTTTGATCCCCTATACCTTAGTTACACTTATGCTATTCTTTCCATTGTCTATAATATTGATTTGTTTTCAATAAACTAAACTAACTAACTAACTATATATATACATATATATATACTCATATATATCCTTATACATACACAAACACATACACTACACACAGTAGACATAATCGCGTCCTGAGCGACAGAAAAGCCGCTCAGGATAAACACAAACTCACAACACACCCGCAACAACAACAAAGCGACAAAGAAGAAAACCGACCAGAAATGTCGGTTAGAGAGAGAACGAGGACAAGAAAGCGAAAGGACAGCGAGGACACGCAGAGGGCTTGGAAAGGGACGCCCTACAAGGGGAATCCCGGGGAATTTCGAGGGTCTGGCAACCTTATCGGTCCCAGGACGAAAAAATGGGGCCGATTGATACCAAACACAAGGGGGGTAGACATAGAAGCAAGTCGGGGCCAACATATGGGTTCCGACGTACATAAGTATGGGATGCTTTAGCTGGATTTCTTGCGTTGGGCGGAGCGAGACCCGCCGGGGCACCGTTAAACTCGCTGTCAAGTGGCGATTCAAATTAGGGTGATATCGCTGCCGGGGCGGCAGGGGCAAAATTCGTGCTAAATTTATATCGATTAGAGATAGTAGCTAGTCCGGGCTAGGGGCGACCTTTTGCCAGTCGTTCCGGGTAACGGGGCGGCTGTTTGTGACCTGCTGAGTATTTGCGAAGATGTATCGTTAGACGAATACAATGAGGGGCTATTTGCCAACTTTCGAGTTAGGGAATTAGTTTGTTGGCTGTTTTGGGCACCCGCCTGTAGTCTTGACTGTGTATCAGGGGCACTTTGGCGACTCATTGCAGATTACTGGGAAGGGGGGCAGAGGCCCGCGGTAAATCGTTGTGTTCGCCAGAAACAGGCGACTTAAATGAGGGGTGACATGGACACCTTTAGGGCCAGGGGGTCGGGTACGGGTTCGAAGTACAACAGGCGCAATTTCACACTGGGCGTTATAGGCACCAAAATAGCTCCTATAGCAACGGAATGCTTGGTCTGGTTGAGACCCGCCTGGACTAGTTAGATATCTCTTCACTGGGTAGAGCGTCAAAATTTTAATTTGCCACCTAGGCGCTCCCCAAAGGTTTGCACTTGATCCTAAATTTGTTGTTTCCGCATGATGGAGCGCTGCAAAATTTAAATATACTACCTTGGCCACTGTTAAAATTTAATTTCTACAGTTATATTATAAATAAAAACATTAATCACATAAATCAGTCAGCCAGGACACTATAGTTTGTCTCTTATATACTATTGTTCTAGAATAGACTGAATATCCAATAGAGCTAGATACGCCTTGGAAGGAAAATGCGTATAACCAGCTCGTGCTATAGCATTGTCCAGTAAGTATACTTTGACAGTCAGACAAGATTAATATTCTTAGCCTGCATACAACTTATCGGTAAGCTGTATCAGGACCAAATTTTTAATAATTTAGCAAAATTTTCCTCAAATTTTCCAATTTTACCTCAATTTTTGCGCGTTTTTCCCTATTATTGTGTATTTCTGCTAAAAGTTTTGGCGCTTTCGGGTGGCCGAGCTGTCTTCAATACGAATTGCAGGCGTGGTACAACCTTTGCACGGGGGTAACCCCACCCTATCGGCACCTATGCATTTGATTAATCCTAACATCAGGTGTTAACCTAAGCGTTGGGCTTAGAAGAACGGAAAACATAAAACAATGTCAACTGTTTAGATTTCCGAAGGAACATGGGAAATTGTATTATCTGAAATTCCAGCGACATCTGGAAAATTAAAATTTCCGCCGGAATTTCAGAAATTTGAATATTTTTTGGAATGCCTCTCCGTAGATCAATCACAAATTTCAAATTCTTACCTCATATTAGATCCGTATTCAAGCATGCATATGCATCAAAGTCATGCGCCAACAGTTAGAGATGTTATACTGTTTAAGAAAACTATACATAATAAACTCTAGAATTTTATTCTACTCAAATTATTCAACGAATTTTTTGAAACCATGTCAATATGCAAAATGCTGTGCACAGTTAGTTTCGCAATTTATAGCAATAATTATTTCTAGTTGCTTTTCGTGCGAGGAGCAACAATGCGTGAACTGTCTTCATTATTTCAATTCAAGTATGAAAATAATCTCAAAATAATAGGAAGCTCAAATAGCAATTTTTATGGATTAAGAACTACATAGAACTTAAAATTCCGTCAATTCGTATAAGAGCAAACGCTTCGACACTTAAGTTTACAGATAAGTTTATTTTTATTTTTTGTAAAGTGCTGTCCTGTGTTGGAGGCTGTTCCACTAATCAGCGTTTGCAGTTTTTGTCACAGCCGGGCGGTCGGCAGAGTGTGACTTTGTTTTCAGATTTTTTCTGGCTACATATTACAAGAGTATCTTAACAACTCCACAGAACCTTGTCATCATGCACACCAAAACTCAAGAGGGTATCAAGGTTTATTAGTTTTGCATCTCGTGCAATTTTTAGTGTTGGAGTTTGTCATCGAATCTCCCTGTAAAAGCGACAACCTACGCGAGATGCCTGGTGATTTGCATTGCGTTACTCATGCTACTAACTTTGCTGCAAAACAAAGCACGTTAAGACGACGATACCATTAATACACTATGATAAATACATTGACATGTACATGCCAAGCATTACCGTACGTTGCGCACTACACTACTATGTAAAGATGTAGATAGAGACAGCGAGAATATTAAAATGTAACATTTTATGTTTGCTGATGTCCACGAACGGCAAAATGTGTGTGATTACTTAGGATTCAACCTGACCCTCCGCATCTTAGTTTGAACCTGCCTTCACGTCACGAATTTCGACATTGAAATCAACCAGACATTCAGAGGCGTATAACTCGTTTTTGTTGTTTTTTTGGGGGGTCCAGGTTTGAGTTTGTTAGACTACGTTGCAGAGGTGTTCGTAGGGGTAGGGGTACTCCTGTGGTCTCAACCCTTACTCCGTTTAAGAAACCGTGAGCCCCTCCCCGCCGAATTCGCGCGAAAAATTTGATAACTTTAGCAAAATTTGGGGAACAATATGGCGAAAAAATATCAAATACGACTGAACTACTTGTCCAACTTCTATAGCCTAGAAACATCTAGCTCATGGTATTAAAAACCAAATAATGAATTTTTTTTTGTAGAGCCACTAATAACTACTTGGTACAACAATCGAAAACCACCACTTCTTCATATAACAGCAGGACCACTACACAGCACACGATTCTCCCATAGTTCAAGAATTAACAAATCACTGTTTCGCTAATATGCAAATTTCCAACACTCCCGGGCCTAAATGTGCCAAAATGAACCTCATAACGCAGTCGCCCTACTAATTGCGAGCCCGCTTCTGCGTTGATCCACCATAGCCACACCCGTCATTGACTCGATCGCGATAACGGAAGCACGGCGATGCACCCTTAGTATCACGTCGAACAATTTTATTTATTGATACAACCGCACTTTGAACCTGAGCATTGGATGTGACGGTAAGTCGTCGCTAGCTGACGCAGATGACCAAAACACCGACTTCGGCACACATTTCGGTTCTTCATGTAAATTTCAAATTTCTTCATTTTAAATGTCAAGAACGATATAAATTTTAAACAATTTAAATATGACCACCAGATTTGCCACAAGATGCGCAACTCATTGTGATTAAGATGTATCTCTTTTTCACGAGCGTTGATTGATCTTTTTTGGCGTACCTGGAAGAAATCCATATTAATACGGCCATTTGGTAACAAAAATAGGTTGATAATTTCACTCCACGTGACGCAGAGGACTGGTATTTCCTGCAGCTCCTGTTTGACCATCCTATATAAATCTGAATTTTTGGGATTACTAGGATGGTCGAATGAACAACAGAGCAGCACAGACGGCTTATCCCGTGCTGATGCTTCACGAATACGCAATGCCCGGAGCTGTCTCCACTCGTACTCCCTTTGCGCATAGCCGTAAGATTTTGTAATTGCACAGTTGGTACCCATGTACACCACAATCCAACTATATTTAGTTAAATTGAACCGTCCGGATTGAACTACATTAACTACATCACCGAATCGACCAACACGTACCGGAACAACGTCTCCTCCCGTAAGATTTTTAAAAAAACGAGTTTGTGAATGATTTGTTTATGATAAGAATGGAGTTTTCTTGTACTGGATGAAAAAACGAAAAAATTGAATTAATGTCACCAAACATGGGATTGACTATAGGCTTGTCGCCTAAAATCATGTTTGAGACTATTTTTAGATTACTCGCATGAACATTGGAGCCCTGTGCAGAAGTGCCCCATTGTCCATACAGGAACTCAGACGTCGTCACCAAATCATGCGTTGATGTATAGACGCGGAATTCGACCTCTCGCGGATTCGATGCTTTCTGCATCTCAGCTTCAAGAAATTAAAGAAAAGGATTACCTGGTTTTTCGATTTGGCAAATCATAATGGCCAAATAAATTTCAGCAGTATCACAAACAAAATTAATTTTCGGCTTGGAAACCTACTTCTCGACGTAAACACGCATTGCTTCGGGTTGCCAACGAAGTCGTGGATCGTCCAACAGATTCATCGCCTCCGTTTGAAGACCACAATGATTCAACTGAACGAAATAGAATATTTGACGAAATAGAATATTTGACGTAAAATGTTCGATGTTTCCCTAACGCAAGCCTTTACTGAATATATGATTAAGCGAGAGAGGATGATTCGGCACCACATCGACAACGTGCATGATTTTGCTGAAATCAAATACGTAAAGATGCAACACAGTAGTCCAAACTGCCAGTATACCAATTTCGATAACGTTATATTTACCGTTCACCAATTTTTGATAGACATATGTCATAATCACACAAAAACGAACAAAGTGTCACCACACACAGTTGTTCAAAATTTAAGTTTGCGTATATGCATTAACGCTCAATAGCAAAATTCAGCGAAATAATTAAAATATGTATATATGTACTAACATAAACGCAGAATAAGGTTGACAAGTGTCACTACACACAGTATATCAAACCTTATTTCCCCTTTTGATGATGTTAATTAAGTTTAAAAAATAATATATTTAAGATGGAAGCAAGTGTCACTTTACACAATGTTTCACATCTTTTATGCTCCAGTTATAAGGTGTGATCACATCTGATGTGTGATTCGCTCACGAGCCACGGTTGCCGCTTTTCGACACGGCCTTGGAGTTTGACAGATGTCGCCACCAGATGTGTTGACTCTGCAAGCGCTGCCGTTGACGAAACCGACTGGTTATCATCCATAGGTCGAAACGAAAAATTGTCGTCGACACTACTTTCAATAGGAAATAACAACAACTTTAGACGTCTCTGAAGCGTATGACCGTTAGGTAATGCAATATTAGCCGATCTGACATGCCCGTCGGAAGAAATATTGAGTTTTGTTACCTTACCGACTTTGCACAAACCCCGAGGTAGCTGGCTTTTGATTAAGACCCCATGCCCTATGTGAGCTTGTATATTGGCACTGTTTCGCTGTTTCTGTTTTCCTGAACTTTCGCGAAACGCTAACAGGTAATGTTTTTGCCAAGAGTTCCAGAACTCATGGAGGAACTTTTGATCGGCTTTCCAGTGTTCAATGAGGTTACTACAACCTGGATGTTGGTTAGTTGAGTGCAGGCTGTAGCCTGGATGCGGAAACATTTCTCGAGCCCTAAACAAGAAGTGAGCAGGTGTCAGCACGTCTTCGCCTGGTTCGTCCTCTTGATACTATAAAGGCCCACAATTCAAAGTTGTGCTAATTTCGTACACCACAGTTTGCAATTCTGACAATGTAAGAGTCCATGAGCCAATCCTCCTCTTTAACGCGTTTTTCACTAACGCCACCAGCCTCTCATAGAATCCGCCCATCCATGGGACCCACTCACCAATATATTTCCATGTGATACCCTGATTACTGGAGAAGTCCACGATTACCTCATTTACGGAGATTTCTTGAAAGATACCGTTGAGAGTCTTTTCAGCTGCGTGGAACTGTTTAGCATTATCGCAGACGATTAAATTTGGCTTGCCGTAAAAGGCCATAAATTTTCGCAACGCCATAAGAAAACTTGCTGCCGACAAGTTTTCTACAGTTTCAAGATGTATAGTCAGAACATTTGCACTGGTAAATAATGCAATCCAAAATTAGATTTACATTCTGTCGATCCAGGCGCTTTCACATGCAAAGGACCCAAATAGTCCAACCCGACGATGGCAAAAGGACGTTGAACTGAAGTACGAAAATCCGGCAAAGGAGCTTCAACAGGCGTTTTGTAAGGACCGCCTGCATGCCGTCGACAGGTCAAACATGATCGAATTACACGTTTTACAGTCGACCTTCCTCCAATAACCCAGAAATTTCTTCTCAGTTCTGCCAGAGTTTGTTTGACCCCTGCATGCATTACCCTCGCATGACAGTCCTTGATCAGGAGTTCCGTAAAAACACACGGTGAAGGTAGTAAAGCAGGATTTTTTGCAGACCATACTAAATCCCGAACGAATTGATGCCGACCTCGACATCGCAGAATCCCATCAGCGTCAACAAAGATGTCTAAATTGTCCTTGACGGTTTTCCACTTCCCTTTTGGGTTTGTGTGAAACAATTCTAACAACTCTTCATGCTGTATCCGTTTCACCCAAAACATCTTTGCTACCCTTATCTCAAGCGCTGATAAATAATCTGCATGACTCACCCGTCGTTTGAGAGAATTCACAAATCGCAACACCCAACAGGTAACGCGAATTAAGCGCATCAGCGTCGAATACCTACTTTGAACAAACAGGGGGTTGTTGCGATCATTCTTTTCTTGCACGAAAAGAACCTCAATGGGCGCTTCACTCCCGTTGCCTGTTTTGCTAGAATTCGCATATGAAGACTCTTGCAACTTACAAATATAAGCTTCATTAGTTTGGATCCATACCGGGCTGTTCCACCAGAGCGAGCATCTTGCGAGACTGCTGACCGCAATGCCACGAGCTGGAATATCTGCCGGAATTTCTGACGTCTGAACGTATCGGAACACGATCCCAGCTGAGCTTCGAATTTCCCGAAGTCTGTTCTCCACAAAAGAAGTTAGGACCTTAGTATTAGTGATCCAGTTCAATACGCATTTCAAATCGGTTCACACATTTATTTTTATATTTGTTCCAAGTGACAATTGTGCTGCAACAAACTTAACCACACGTATACCAAGTACTACGGCCATCAACTCCAACTTTGGTATGGTCACTTGTTTGATAGGCCCCAACCGAGTTTTCGCAAATGTCAAAGATGATTTAATAAAATCTTGGTTTACAGCCCGGATATAAACACATGTTGCATATTCTAACTGTGATGCGTCACAAAAGCAATTCAAGTGGATTTCATCTGCGCAATTGAGAGACCAAGGAAATAACATTCTAGGCAGCGTACATGTAGAAAGGCTAGCCAACTCATTGGCAATATTGTACCATTTTTTACAAACGTCATCAGCCAAAATGTCATCCCAGCCAACCTTTTGGCGCCACAGTTCTTGAAGCAGAACTTTTCATTTCAAAGTTACAGCCGAAAACCAACCGCATGGATCTGCAACAATCTACAAAAAAGCCTTCTCCACATCGCTGGCTATCAAAACGGAACTAATCCGTGATCGTAATATTAAGCCACAAAGATCATTCAAAACACAGGCCCTCGATGCATTGATTCGTTAAGGCTAAAGCTCATCAGGCTGTCTTTAGCAGAAGCGTCGAATACTACGCGAGCTTTTGTAGTCTCATTACCAGGCATGATGACGGCATGATGGGGCATATATGACACGACTCCATCAAGATCCACCGGGGCAACCTCAATTATACCCTTCTCCAACTGTTCGTCAAAGATACCCTGATAACTTTGCAAGAGTTTTGGTTCACTGCGAAGCTTTTCTTGCACACATTTCAGTCTGCGCAAAGCCAATTCGTAATTCTCCAATTTCAGGTTCATCAGATTTAAACGGCCACTGAACGGTAGCCATCAAATTTAACAGTACTGTTAAAGTGTTCCAATGCAACATCATCATCTTGTGCCCCAGGATCATCACTACTACCGATGTTCTGCAGTTGCCACATCCATTCAAAGCTTCTGCGATATAGGTTCGTTGAAGAATCGCTGATCACAAACATCTGATGGTCTTTGGTCTGTCGGCAAGTTTCAAACGTCGGCTCAGTCAGAAATCCTGTTAAAAATTTTCCCAAAGATGTCTGTTTTACAACCAAGCCATTGCAGCATTTCCATTGTTCTATACCCACAATATGATAGTAATGATCTAAGCCAATTAAGATGTCTATCTCGACCGTACGGGGTTGATCTACCATCACTTCAACCAACTCGGTAGCTGAAGTCACAGAGACAATGTCTTTTATTTCAATTGGCACTAAACGAATCGGCGTCGACACTTGTGACACTTCATTTAGGAACAAGTTCAAGGAAGAACCATCCCGTAAATGAAGCGTAATACTAACTTTTGGGTAGCTTTTTTGGAACCCTTGTGAGTCACCAAAGCGGCTGAGAAAAGTTTCCGACTTGCCCATTTTACGGGCACCGATTTCTTGAGTGAGATTAGACCTAGCAAACGACGAAGTACTGCCCGAATCGAATACAATACGAGCTTTGGCGCATCCCTTCAACCCTGAAACTATAGCCATTGCAGATTCCATGACAACTGTTCCATTCAGCGTCGTTGAGCCCTGAGCCTGAGCTATAATAGTTTTATCCGGTTGCTTTGGTAACGTCACACCTGTAGCCGGTACAAAGTTATTTGCCAAAGGATTTAAGAGGTTTCCTTGAGCTAAATTCGATTTGTCATCTTTAGTTTTCCCAAATTTCTTAAAGCAAAGACTGCTGTTGTGATGCATCTTGTGGCAATAAAAACATGAATTTCTACTTTTACATTCGTTTATTCTATGACCACTACCCAGGCAGCGGAAACATTTGTCTTTGATCCTTTTCAACCGCTCGTTAGCCGTTGGGTAATTAATACACTCCCAATTTACATTATTGTCACCACAAAAAAGCACCGAGGATTGGAACTGTTGCGTTTGTCTGATTTTGTCAATCTTTCACTTACCACCAAGGCGGTTGCGGTTCGCAGCTTCGATTTTTTGTTCGATTCCTGTTTTCCCTGGGCCGGCTTTTCAAGAAAATGACTGCTACTACCAGTAGTAAAAGAACGATCACCTTTTGTGCGAACATCTATCTCATCTTTCAAGTGTTCTCGAAGTGCCGATAAGGTCCATTTTTGGGAGCCATTCCTACGATGTAGCTCCATTTTGACGAAGCGCGGCAATTTGGAAAGCAGAATTGGAGCAAATACCTGAATAAAAGTATCTTCCGACTACCCAAGAGCTGTCAAACTTCTTATATGTGCTTCGCATTTGTCAGGGATACTTACCAATTGAACTATATCGTGTGACGCCTGAGGAAGATCTAATAATGCTTCAAAGAGCGCAAATACTGCGACTTGAACATCCCCGAAACGGTCTTTTAAGGTACCCTTCACTTCTTCGTAATTTTTTTTAGTTAAAAAATATCCGTCGGCAACACGTAATGCTTCACCTTTAAGCGATTGCTTTAAAATTTTAAATTTGTCGATTGTTGATAAATCTGAGCGGACATCAACGCTGCAACTAAAATCGTCCCAAAACTCCTCCCCACGAAGCGGATCACCGTTAAATTCAGCTAGTTTCAGTTTTGGAGCTTCAACGCGAATTTTCACTCCGTCATCAGGATTCAGTGAACTCGGATCTCGCGTAACGCTTGGAGGATTCGCAATTTCCTCTATTTGAAAATTCAACTTTTGTATCTGCTCGTGTAGCATGCCTTGATAAGGAAAACTCTGCTCCAATTCTTTCTCTAGTTGGCCCTCATCAGCTATACAACTAGAAATTATGTCATCGCACTGACTCAAATTGGCTTTATATTCCTGTAATTTAGATTTCGCTAAGCGCGCTTCAGCTATATTTGTTTCGTTAACAGAAAAAGCGTCCGCAAATTGTTTTAAACAATTTGTTACAGCAGTGCGTGAAACCTTACGTTTCGCTTTTGCCACTTGTTCATAGTTACTTCTATCAGATTGAGCATATACAGTGTTATCGCCCTGATCTTGCATGATCCACTTTTACGCGCACAGGAAGAAGTCTATTTCGCGCGATTTACAAATCGTTATAGTAAACAATAAAAATTTTGCCAAAAATTTAAGGTTTTCACTTAATTAAATCACAGATTGAGTAGCAACACCATTAGCAAACCCAATCTATGACACAATTGAAATAACACAAAATACCAAATGTATTTGACTAAAACAATTCCTGTCATCGAAAGTAAAACTGGAACTACTCACATTGCCCATTGTGTCCAACGCGACGACGAAAAACTATGCACAGTAACAGTAACCGCACTGCTTTTGACCGGAATTGACAACCAAGTTGAATATTTGAAACCCCAAGAAAAAATTAGTAAATGCCCTGATTGAAAACGTAAATATTTTAGCTTTATTAAGCACCACGCGTGCAGTAATAGTCACTAAAATATCACCCCAGACCGAAGGACCATATTAAAACCAAATAATGAATTTATTTTGTAAAGCCACTAATAACTACTTGGTACAACAATCGACAAATTTAAAATTTTAAAGCAATCGCTTAAGGTGAAGCATTACGTGTTGCCGACGGATATTTTTTAACTAAATTACGAGAAGTGAAGGGTACCTTAAGACCGTTTCGGGGATGTTTGTTCAAGTCGCAGTATTTGCGTCTTTGAAGCATTATTAGATCTTCCTCAGGTGTCACACGATATAGTTCAATTGGTAGATTTCCTTGACAAATGCGAGCACATATAAGAAGTTTGACAGCTCTTGGGTAGTCGGAGATACTTTTATTCAGGTATTTGCTCCATTCTGCTTTCCATTGCCGCGCTTCGTCAATGGAGCTCATCGTAGGAATGGCTCCCAAATGGACCTTATCGGCACTTCGAGACACTTGAGATGAGATAGATGTTCGCACAAGGTGATCGTTCTTTTACTACTGGTAGTAGCAGTCATTTTCTTGAAAAGCCGGCCCAGGGACAGGAATCGAACAAAAATCGAAGCTGCGAACCGCAACCGCCTTGGTGGTAAGTGAAAGATTGACAAATCAGACAAACGCAACAGTTCCATCGGTGCTCTTTGTGGTGACAATAATGTAATTGGGGTAGGTCATCAATCACCCAACGGCTCGAGCGGTTGAGGATCAAGACAATGTTTCCGCTGCCTGGGGAGTGGTCATAGAATAAACGAATGTAAGTAGAAATTCATGTTTTTATTGCCACAAGATGCATCACAACAGCAGTCTTTGCTTTAAGAAATTTGGTAAAACTAGATGACAATCGAATTTAGCTCAGGAAACCTCTTAAATCCTTTGGCAATAACTTTGTACCGGCTACAGGTGTGACGTTACCAAGCAACCGGATAAAACTATTATAGCTCAGGCTCAGGGCTCAACGACGCTGAATGGAACAGTTGTCATGGAATCTGCAATGGCTATAGTTTCAGGGTCTGAGGGATGCGCCAAGCTCGTATTGTATTCCGATTCGGCAGTACTTTGTTGTTTGCTAGGTTTGTAATCTCACTTGAGAAATCGGTGCCCGTAAAATGGGCAGTCGGAACTTTAGCCGCTCTTTGGTGATACCACAAGGGTTCCAAATGGACCCAGTAAGTATTACGCTTCATTTAATCGGATGGTTCTTCCTTAACTTGTTCCTAATGAAGTGTCAGAAGTGGCGTTGATGCCGATCGTTTAGTGCCATTGAATAAAGACATTGTCTTTGTGACTTCAGCTACCGAGTTGGTTGAAGTGATGGTAGATTTACCGCTAACGGTCGATAGACATCTTAATTGGCTTAGATCATTACTATCATATTGTGGGTATAGAACAATGGAAATGCTGCAATGGCTTGGTTGTAAAACAGACATCTTTGGGAAAATTTTTAACAGGATTTCTCAATGAGCCGACGTTGAAACTCGCCCAACCAAGACTATCAATGTTCCTTGCTATCAGCGTTCTTCTACGAACCTATATCGCAAAGCTTTTAATGCAGCGGCACTGCACATCGGTATGTATCATCCTGGGCAAGATGAGATGTAGTTAACACTTTAACATACTGTTAAATTGACGGCCCGTTCATGGCCGTTTATATCGATGAACCTGAAATTGGAGATTACGAATTGGCTTTGCGCACTGAAATGTGTTCAGAAAAGCTCGCATGAACCAAAACTCTTGCAAAGTTATCAGGGTATCTTTGACGACAGTTGGAGAAGGGTATAATTGAGGTTGCCCCGGTGGATGCTTGATGAGTCGTGTAAATTATCCCCATCATGCCGTCATCATGCCTGGTAATGAGACTACAAAAGCTCGCGTAGTATTCGACGCTTCTGCTAAAGACAGCCTGATGAGCTTTAGCCTTAACGATCAAATGCATCGAGGGCCTGTGTTTTGAATGATCCTTGTGGCTTAATATTACGATCACCGGATTAGTTCCGTTTTGATAGCCAGCGATGTGGAGAAGGCTTTTTTGTAGATTGATCCAGATCCATGCGGTTGGTTTTCGGCTGTAACTTTGAAATGAAAAGTTCTGCTTCAAACTATGGCGCCAAAAGGTTGGCTGGGATGACATTTTGGCTGATGACGTTTGTAAAAACTGGTACATATTGCCAATGAGTTGGCTAGCCTTTCTACATGTACGCTGCCTAGAATGTTATTTCCTTGGTCTCTCAATTGCGCAGATGAAATCCACTTGAATTGCTTTTGTGACGCATCACAGTTAGAATATGCAACATGTGTTTATATCCGGGCTGTAAACCAAGATTTTATTAAATCATCTTTGACATTTGCGAAAACTCGGTTGGGGCCTATCAAACAAGTGACCATACCAAAGTTGGAGTTGATGGCCGTAGTACTTGGTATACGTGTGGTTAAGTTTGTTGCAGCACAATTGTCACTTGGAACAAATATAAAAATAAATGTGTGAACCGATTTGAAATGCGTATTGAACTGGATCACTAATACTAAGGTCCTAACTTCTTTTGTGGAGAACAGACTTCGGGAAATTCGAAGCTCAGCTGGGATCGTGTTCCGATACGTTCAGACGTCAGAAATTCCGGCAGATATTCCAGCTCGTGGCATTGCGGTCAGCAGTCTCGCAAGATGCTCGCTCTGGTGGAACAGCCCGGTATGGATCCAAACTAATGAAGCTTATATTTGTAAGTTGCAAGAGTCTTCATATGCGAATTCTAGCAAAACAGGCAACGGGAGTGAAGCGCCCATTGAGGTTCTTTTCGTGCAAGAAAAGAATGATCGCAACAACCCCCTGTTTGTTCAAAGTAGGTATTCGACGCTGATGCGCTTAATTCGCGTTACCTGTTGGGTGTTGCGATTTGTGAATTCTCTCAAACGACGGGTGAGTCATGCAGATTATTTATCAGCGCTTGAGATAAGGGTAGCAAAGATGTTTTGGGTGAAACGGATACAGCATGAAGAGTTGTTAGAATTGTTTCACACAAACCCAAAAGGGAAGTGGAAAACCGTCAAGGACAATTTAGACATCTTTGTTGACGCTGATGGGATTCTGCGATGTCGAGGTCGGCATCAATTCGTTCGGGATTTAGTATGGTCTGCAAAAAATCCTGCTTTACTACCTTCACCGTGTGTTTTTACGGAACTCCTGATCAAGGACTGTCATGCGAGGGTAATGCATGCAGGGGTCAAACAAACTCTGGCAGAACTGAGAAGAAATTTCTGGGTTATTGGAGGAAGGTCGACTGTAAAACGTGTAATTCGATCATGTTTGACCTGTCGACGGCATGCAGGCGGTCCTTACAAAACGCCTGTTGAAGCTCCTTTGCCGGATTTTCGTACTTCAGTTCAACGTCCTTTTGCCATCGTCGGGTTGGACTATTTGGGTCCTTTGCATGTGAAAGCGCCTGGATCGACAGAATGTAAATCTAATTTTGGATTGCATTATTTACCAGTGCAAATGTTCTGACTATACATCTTGAAACTGTAGAAAACTTGTCGGCAGCAAGTTTTCTTATGGCGTTGCGAAAATTTATGGCCTTTTACGGCAAGCCAAATTTAATCGTCTGCGATAATGCTAAACAGTTCCACGCAGCTGAAAAGACTCTCAACGGTATCTTTCAAGAAATCTCCGCAAATGAGGTAATCGTGGACTTCTCCAGTAATCAGGGTATCACATGGAAATATATTGGTGAGTGGGTCCCATGGATGGGCGGATTCTATGAGAGGCTGGTGGCGTTAGTGAAAAACGCGTTAAAGAGGAGGATTGGCTCATGGACTCTTACATTGTCAGAATTGCAAACTGTGGTGTACGAAATTAGCACAACTTTGAATTGTGGGCCTTTATAGTATCAAGAGGACGAACCAGGCGAAGACGTGCTGACACCTGCTCACTTCTTGTTTAGGGCTCGAGAAATGTTTCCGCATCCAGGCTACAGCCTGCACTCAACTAACCAACATCCAGGTTGTAGTAACCTCATTGAACACTGGAAAGCCGATCAAAAGTTACTCCGTGAGTTCTGGAACTCTTGGCAAAAACATTACCTGTTAGCGTTTCGCGAAAGTTAGAGAAAACAGAAACAGCGAAACAGTGCCAATATACAAGCTCACATAGGGCATGGGGTCTTAATCAAAAGCCAGCTACCTCGGGGTTTGTGCAAAGTCGGTAAGGTAACAAAACTCAATATTTCTTCCGACGGGCATGTCAGATCGGCTAATATTGCATTACCTAACGGTCATACGCTTCAGAGACGTCTAAAGTTGTTGTTATTTCCTATTGAAAGTAGTGTCGACGACAATTTTTCGTTTCGACCTATGGATGATAACCAGTCGGTTTCGTCAACGGCAGCGCTTGCAGAGTCAACACATCTGGTGGCGACATCTGTCAAACTCCAAGGCCGTGTCGAAAAGCGGCAACCGTGGCTCGTGAGCGAATCACACATCAGATGTGATCACACCTTATAACTGGAGCATAAAAGATGTGAAACATTGTGTAAAGTGACACTTGCTTCCATCTTAAATATATTATTTTTTAAACTTAATTAACATCATCAAAAGGGGAAATAAGGTTTGATATACTGTGTGTAGTGACACTTGTCAACCTTATTCTGCGTTTATGTTAGTACATATATACATATTTTAATTATTTCGCTGAATTTTGCTATTGAGCGTTAATGCATATACGCAAACTTAAATTTTGAACAACTGTGTGTGGTGACACTTTGTTCGTTTTTGTGTGATTATGACATATGTCTATCAAAAATTGGTGAACGGTAAATATAACGTTATCGAAATTGGTATACTGGCAGTTTGGACTACTGTGTTGCATCTTTACGTATTTGATTTCAGCAAAATCATGCACGTTGTCAATGTGGTGCCGAATCATCCTCTCTCGCTTAATCATATATTCAGTAAAGGCTTGCGTTAGGGAAACATCGAACATTTTACGTCAAATATTCTATTTCGTCAAATATTCTATTTCGTTCAGTTGAATCATTGTGGTCTTCAAACGGAGGCGATGAATCTGTTGGACGATCCACGACTTCGTTGGCAACCCGAAGCAATGCGTGTTTACGTCGAGAAGTAGGTTTCCAAGCCGAAAATTAATTTTGTTTGTGATACTGCTGAAATTTATTTGGCCATTATGATTTGCCAAATCGAAAAACCAGGTAATCCTTTTCTTTAATTTCTTGAAGCTGAGATGCAGAAAGCATCGAATCCGCGAGAGGTCGAATTCCGCGTCTATACATCAACGCATGATTTGGTGACGACGTCTGAGTTCCTGTATGGACAATGGGGCACTTCTGCACAGGGCTCCAATGTTCATGCGAGTAATCTAAAAATAGTCTCAAACATGATTTTAGGCGACAAGCCTATAGTCAATCCCATGTTTGGTGACATTAATTCAATTTTTTCGTTTTTTCATCCAGTACAAGAAAACTCCATTCTTATCATAAACAAATCATTCACAAACTCGTTTTTTTAAAAATCTTACGGGAGGAGACGTTGTTCCGGTACGTGTTGGTCGATTCGGTGATGTAGTTAATGTAGTTCAATCCGGACGGTTCAATTTAACTAAATATAGTTGGATTGTGGTGTACATGGGTACCAACTGTGCAATTACAAAATCTTACGGCTATGCGCAAAGGGAGTACGAGTGGAGACAGCTCCGGGCATTGCGTATTCGTGAAGCATCAGCACGGGATAAGCCGTCTGTGCTGCTCTGTTGTTCATTCGACCATCCTAGTAATCCCAAAAATTCAGATTTATATAGGATGGTCAAACAGGAGCTGCAGGAAATACCAGTCCTCTGCGTCACGTGGAGTGAAATTATCAACCTATTTTTGTTACCAAATGGCCGTATTAATATGGATTTCTTCCAGGTACGCCAAAAAAGATCAATCAACGCTCGTGAAAAAGAGATACATCTTAATCACAATGAGTTGCGCATCTTGTGGCAAATCTGGTGGTCATATTTAAATTGTTTAAAATTTATATCGTTCTTGACATTTAAAATGAAGAAATTTGAAATTTACATGAAGAACCGAAATGTGTGCCGAAGTCGGTGTTTTGGTCATCTGCGTCAGCTAGCGACGACTTACCGTCGACATCCAATGCTCAGGTTCAAAGTGCGGTTGTATCAATAAATAGAATTGTTCGACGTGATACTAAGGGTGCATCGCCGTGCTTCCGTTATCGCGATCGAGTCAATGACGGGTGTGGCTATGGTGGATCAACGCAGAAGCGGGCTCGCAATTAGTAGGGCGACTGCGTTATGAGGTTCATTTTGGCACATTTAGGCCCGGGAGTGTTGGAAATTTGCATATTAGCGAAACAGTGATTTGTTAATTCTTGAACTATGGGAGAATCGTGTGCTGTGTAGTGGTCCTGCTGTTATATGAAGAAGTGGTGGTTTTCGATTGTTGTACCAAGTAGTTATTAGTGGCTTTACAAAAAAAATTCATTATTTGGTTTTAATACCATGAGCTAGATGTTTCTAGGCTATAGAAGTTGGACAAGTAGTTCAGTCGTATTTGATATTTTTTCGCCATATTGTTCCCAAATTTTGCTAAAGTTATCAAATTTTTCGCGCGAATTCGGCGGGGAGGGGCTCACGGTTTCTTAAACGGAGTAAGGGGTCAGACCCACAGGAGTACCCCTACCCCTACGAACACCTCTGCAACGTAGTCTAACAAACTCAAACCTGGACCCCCCAAAAAAACAACAAAAACGAGTTTTACGCCTCTGAATGTCTGGTTGATTTCAATGTCGAAATTCGTGACGTGAAGGCAGGTTCAAACTAAATGCGGAGGGTCAGGTTGAATCCTAAGTAATCACACACATTTGCCGTTCGTGGACATCAGCAAACGTAAATGTTACATTTTAATATTCTCGCTGTCTCTATCTACATCTTTACATAGTAGTGTAGTGCGCAACGTACGGTAATGCTTGGCATGTACATGTCAATGTATTTATCATAGTGTATTAATGGTATCGTCGTCTTAACGTGCTTTGTTTTGCAGCAAAGTTAGTAGCATGAGTAACGCAATGCAAATCACCAGGCATCTCGCGTAGGTTGTCGCTTTTACAGGGAGATTCGATGACAAACTCCAACACTAAAAATTGCACGAGATGCAAAACTAATAAACCTTGATACCCTCTTGAGTTTTGGTGTGCATGATGACAAGGTTCTGTGGAGTTGTTAAGATACTCTTGTAATATGTAGCCAGAAAAAATCTGAAAACAAAGTCACACTCTGCCGACCGCCCGGCTGTGACAAAAACTGCAAACGCTGATTAGTAAACACTGCAACACAGGACAGCACTTTACAAAAAATAAAAATAAACTTATCTGTAAACTTAAGTGTCGAAGCGTTTGCTCTTATACGAATTGACGGAATTTTAAGTTTATGTAGTTCTTAATCCATTAAAATTGCTATTAAGACTCGTATTACGTTGAGTTTTCATACTTGAATTGAAATAATGAAGCAGTTCACGCGTTGTCGCTCCTCGCACGAAAAGCAACTAGAAATAATTATTGCTATAAATTGCGAAACTAACTGTGCACAGCATTTTGCATATTGACATGGTTTCAAAAAATTCGTTGAATAATTTGAGTAGAATAAAATTCTAGAGTTTATTATGTATAGTTTTCTTAAACAGTATAACATCTCTAACTGTTGGCGCATGACTTTGATGCATATGCATGCTTGAATACGGATCTAATATGAGGTAAGAATTTGAAATTTGTGATTGATCTACGGAGAGGCATTCCAAAAAATATTCAAATTTCTGAAATTCCGGCGGAAATTTTAATTTTCCAGATGTCGCTGGAATTTCAGATAATACAATTTCCCATGTTCCTTCGGAAATCTAAACAGTTGACATTGTTTTATGTTTACCATTCTTCTAAGCCCAACGCTTAGGTTAACACCTGATGTTAGGATTAATCAAATGCATAGGTGCCGATAGGGTGGGGTTACCCCCGTGCAAAGGTTGTACCACGCCTGCAATTCGTATTGAAGACAGCTCGGCCACCCGAAAGCGCGGGAAAATTTTTAGCAGAAATACACAATAATAGGGAAAAACGCGCAAAAATTGAGGTAAAATTGGCAAAAATTGAGGAAAATTTTGCTAAATTATTAAAAATTTTGAGTTCCTAATTGCGAGCTTACGATAAGTTGTATGCAGGCTAATTTAATCTTGTCTGACTGTCAAAGTATACTTACTGGACAATGCTATAGCACGAGCTGGTTATACGCATTTTCCTTCCAAGGCGTATCTAGCTCTCTGGATATTCAGTCTATTCTAGAACAATAGTATATAGGACAAGCTATAGTGTCCTGGCTGACTGATTTATGTGATTAATGTTTTTATTATAATATAACTGTAGAAATTAAATTTTAACAGTGGCCAAGGTAGTATATTTAAATTTTGCAGCGCTCCGTCGTGGGAAACAACAAATTTTGGATAAGTGCAAACCTTGGGAGCGCCTAGGTGGCAAATTAAAATTTTGACGCTCTACCCAGTGAAGATATCTAACTAGTCCAGGCGGGTCTCAACCAGACCAAGCATTCCGTTGCTATAGGAGCTATTTTGGTGCCTATAACGCCCAGTGTGAAATTGCGCCTGTTGTGCTTCAACCCGTACCCGACCCCTGGCCCTAAAGGTGTCCATGTCACCCCTCATTTAAGTCGCCTGTTTCTGGCGAACACAACGATTTACGGCGGGCCTCTGCCCGCCTTCCCGGTAATCTGCAATGAGTCGCCAAAGTGCCCCTGATACGCAGTGCAGACTACAGGCGGGTGCAAAACAGCCAACAAACTAATTCCTAACTCGAAAGTAGGCAAATCGCCCCTCATTGTATTCGTCTCGGCGAGACATCTCCGCAAATACTCAGCGGGTCACGGACCGCCGCCCCGTTACCCGGGACGACTGGCGAAGGCGCCCCTACCGGACTCACTACTCTCTCTAATCGATATAATTTTAGCACGATTTTTACCCCTGCCGCCCCGGCAGCGATATCACCCTAATTTGAATCGCCACTTGACAGCGAGTTTAACGGTGCCCGGCGGGTCTCGCTCCGCCCAACGCAAGAAATCCCGCTAAAGCTTCCCATACTTATGTACGTCGGAACCCATATGTTGGCCCCGACTCGCTTCTATGTCTACCCCCCTTGTGTTTGGTATCAATCGGCCCCATTTTTCGTCCTGGGACCGAATCTCGCCCCAGACCCTCGAAATTCCCCGGGATTCCCCTTGTCTCGCGTCCCTTCCCAAGCCCTCTGCGTGTCTTCGCTGTCCTTTCGCTTTCTTGTCCTCGTTCTCTCTCTAACCGACATTTCTGGTCGGTTTTCTTCTTTGTCGCTTTGTTGTTGTTGCGGGTGTGTTGTGAGTTTGTGTTTATCCTGAGCGGCTTTTCTGTCGCTCAGGACGCGATTATGTCTACTGTGTGTAGTGCATGTGTTTGTGTATGTGTGTAGATATATGAGTATATATATATGTACATATATAGTTAGTTAGTTAGTTTAGTTTATTGAAAACAAATCAATATTATAGACAATGGAAAGAATAGCATAAGTGTAACTAAGGTATAGGGGATCAAACTATACTTGCAATGGAATTGCTAACGAAAAGTAGACCTACTATTTATATATATCGGTTTCAATAAACATTTCGATCAGAAAGGGAGCTTACTCCAACTAACATCTGATCACTGGTGACGATTGTAGTGTAAGTACATATTGATATCAGTTGCATTTAGTGCTTTATAAAACTCTTGTAACTGGTGCATCTAATAACTTCTTCAGGAAGGGAGTTCCATGTATTAATTGCTCGAACGCAAAAGTTATGTTTTTTAATATGTTTATGAAATTTGGGCTGAGCTAATTTGTAGCTATGGCCTCGAGTACGCGAATTATGTGAAAGAATAAAGATGTCTGAGCATGCGGACACTTGTTTAGTTAAACACTTATACATCATACCTAAAACTAATTTTAGACGCCGGAGTTCTAGGGGTTCGAGATTAAGATAAATTATGCGATTTTCGTATGATTGTTCATCAAGTTTGGTACGAAGAAATAGTCTACGAGTGAAATACCGTTGTACTCTTTCAAGTTTGTCTATCTCTCCTAGAGCACAAGGAGACCACACGGGAGAAGCGTATTCTAATATAGGACGAACATACGATTTGTAAACAGTGATAAAAACTGAAATGTATGTATGTATATATCTATGTATACAAGGACATGAAGAAAAAACGGACGGACAAGGACACGACGTACAAAATGAGCTAAAATTTGAGAGTTTTACGGACGGAAAAAATACGGACCATTAGGACGAACGGGGGGTGACTTTAGGGCCCTCCCGCGGGTTCTGGGGGTCTAAGAGCAGACTCCCTGACCAGTTAGGAGTACGTCAGGGTCTGCCCGTCTCTGACCATGAGAAGGGCGTTTTCCCGTCGTCGGCCCCCCGGCGCGACTTTAAAACATAGGTACTCACATGAAAATTATAAATTAGCTTGATCTTTCTTTACGTTTTAAGGCCGTCCTCGTGAGTTAAGGTCACCTTTTAAACTAAATTTAGCTTAATTAGAAGGGCTTTAACTCGAGAACCACAAAGGGCGAGTCAATAGCCGCCGAGTAGAGATGGGATGGGAAGAGCAAATAACCAAAAAAGATGAGCAGATTGTCACGCTGAAGAGGGAAATTGCGTGACCCGAAAGTTTTGAAATAGTTCGACCGGAAGCCGTTTAAACATTGTGAGTTTAGGATCCGATTTTGCTAGACATCCGGCGATAATTACGGGAAATTGGGACTTTAAAATTTACTTTTCTTGAGAAAATTGGGGCGAAAATCACAGATGATCAACTTCCGAGTACTCGGAAGATTCAAACTTGATGTCGGCAAATCTAATTGAAGCCGACTCTCTTTAAGGACATCGACGGCTTATGGTAGCCGTCAAGATTTGAATTTCCGGAAGTGTCCCCAATTGGACACTGAGCCGAAGACCCAAAAAAGTGGGCGTCAAGAAGTCGCCAACGATTAGACGGCGACAAAATCGCTAGCCTAACATACAGGCAGAAAATTCGAGGCGACGACCAACGCGTCGACTCGTCGAACCAGTTGGACTTCGCCAGCGTGGAGTTCGGTCGACTTTACTGACCGGCTCCGACACCCTATTTCATCTGTCTAGTTTTCATATGGCTCCGTTTTTCTTTCGCTTTTCGCTTTTGCGTCGGATCGATTCGATGGAAGAAAGGTTTCCGCGTAGGTGTATACCTCGCGAAGGGGGTTCAGCTGGTGCTGCCCCAGGGATCAACGTTCGTAAGTACGTGAAGGTTTAGTGGATGCAGGGGTTTAGGTTCCCTGCCGAATGAAGAGTAACAGGCCGTTCGTTTTGATATCTCATGAACGTAGCGCGTCTCTCGCCCCTGGGTAGAATTATTCGCGTTCGGGTTTCGCCCACCCTGTCCCACCAGAAATGCTACGCACAAACTTAACTAGAACCAGCCTTTAGAATCGAGTTCCAATGCAGGAGGTATTAGGCGATTTAGGGTACATCCGTACAGAGCGCAGTGAGAACTGGTCAAACCAATTCGAAGTCTTTCTGATTCCCCCTGGTGTTAGGTAGGACAAAACAAAATGGACGCCTCTGGTCCACGCTTTCCATGACTTGCAATTCTTGAGGTAGGATCATTGAATTTTTGCTGAGCAGACCACGGTAAGAAACTTTCCGACGCCTAGAAGCTGAACCGGTAGGGACTTGCTTTACTTTTATGTTCACGGTTTGCAAATTTACAGCTTAGTGGATAGTTCAACGTCCATGCCGTGTTTGGGCTTGGACAGAAACGCAGATTAGGGATGAAGGGCTAGCCTCCGTCGGGCTCTAGGAAGCCCTTCAAATTTCTTTTATTCTATTCGAGTTAAGAAAATTTGGGAACACAAAAGACGGATCAAATTCTAGGTACTGTCACTTGAGTTTAAGGTGTTTGCTGCTTACGCGGAACGATGCTTAAGGATTGCTCGGTTTAATCGTTTGACGCGGACTTTAGGGCGTTTCAAAAAATTTAGTAGATCTCTCACCTGAATACAAATTTCATTATGACGACTGACCGGAGTAACTTTAGGTGCCCCTCTTGACCCCCGTGTGATCCAAAAATGAGCTGGAGGAGCAAGCCCCCAGCTGAGCAAATTTTCGCCGACCTCGATCGGTGACGATGACGCTTCGTTTTGGTGGTAATACACCATTTTTACGCCCCAAAAGACTACTTTGATAAAACAATTATGTTTACCAGTGTTTGTTAATGTACACTGACATGGTCTTCCCTCGATACCAATGTCCAATATAAACGTCTTTAAATAAACCGATAGTAAGCTCTCGTGCCATAACTAGTTGGCGCTCACGCGGTAGAAACCCTTCGCGCTCCCGCCGACAAAAATAGAAAATATTTACCCCTCACCCCAATCAAGAAAACTAGCGGACTCGCTCTGGCCATTTAGGCCCCAAACCAAGCGAATGCAATACCCCGATCTTTCTTCGGAGCGACATGATCGCTGAGTTTGGTTTTTCTTTCGCTTTATCTTGGTTTGCCCTTTAGGCTATGTACTATGTATGCCCTGATT
Organism: Trileptium ribeirensis; assembly: GCA_030248225.1. Classification (NCBI taxonomy): domain Eukaryota; kingdom Metazoa; phylum Nematoda; class Enoplea; order Enoplida; family Thoracostomopsidae; genus Trileptium; species Trileptium ribeirensis. Next base: position 28,282 of record JASANE010002178.1, read on the forward strand.
TCATTTTTCCGCAGTTTCAGTGTCTGCTAGTTTGCTTTCCCGTATCATGAGTTGATCCTGCACGGGGAATTCAAGCCCTCTGCAGATTCATTGTCCTTAACCATTCAGCCGCAGATATATAGGAACATCGACTATTAAGTCGATGATAACTCAACTGCACAACAGTGCAGTTGAGACACTGTATGCAGCAGTGGATTAGGACGACAAGATCGTCGTTAGAGAGAGGAAAAGTACAAACAACCAAAGAGAAAACAAAAGACGCGAAGGCGTCCGGGCCTGATCGCCCCTGGCCCGGTTACTTCAAACGACCCCGAGGATAAGAGATAAGGCCGAATAACCGATCGGCAATGGGCATGCTGCCCACTAAACGTGCCCTTACAATACCCCTGTCAAAATTCCTGCAGGGGAAACGACTTGAAATCAATTAACCGAGCTCGTCCCTGTGGGGCGGCCTCGAAAATTATCTAGAAGGGCGTGTCGTGTCATTCAACGTCACGACCGGCTTCCCCTTGCCCGAATGTGATGAATTTTACCCCCCCTTCTTTTTCTCCTGCTTCCCGTGCAGTCAGTCGTACCTTTGATAGACAAATTGATCGGAGAAGATAGCGAAAATTATTCTGTCGGCATAACAATCGGATCCGTATCGAATAACAACCGGACCACCGTATCGGTAATGATGTTAGAGTAGAGCTCGTAGGACCAAACCTCCTTTTTACTCTTCTTCTTTCCCTTAACCTGGTTTAGTGTCGATCACCATATGTTTGAGTTAGTATGTTAAAGAGCATTTTTTGAAGCACGCTAGGGCCCCTGCTTGCTGTGCCCCATAGCTGAAACAATCGCTAACATTGAGCTAAAGCAGCTATAACCGCCCCTAGTCCGCGCACGCGCGGGTATCTGCATGCTCCGTTCATGTTTTCCTTTTAATGTCTTGTGCCCCATAATCTACCGGACTGAAGCGACCACTGCGAGCTTCCGCTAGGCTTCCCTGACTCGATTTACTTAGTTCGCCCCGATATTTGTTCACAAACACTCGTCCCCAAGGTAAAATTTGATCATGTAAATAAATTTGTATCGTTGACACCGAGTAGAGTCTTATTGCATGCCGAGGTGATAGGGATTTTCATGGTTTGTCCGTCGGGACGAGCAGGCACTGCTCGCCATGGCTTGTGTGCGAGAATGTCGCAAGCACTGGCGTGCATGGCCTTCTAACACGTTCATTTTCGTTTATTACTGAAACTAAGGGATAAAATCATAGGATCACAAGCAAAATTTAACTCGTTCACTGCGATAATTCGAAAAGTTCCCCAGGAATTTATTATATTTGCGTCGAGATAGGATTTATTGAAAGGAGCAGGCCACGCCATCGCCTTTCCGACAATAAACACTCAGGGCTTGTCGCAACCCTGTGGGGGCCACATAGGCTACAATGCTCTAGCACGTAGCATATCAAGTTCTTAAGTAGACAATCAACTTGAGCCTCAAATTTCTAAGAATATTTTCAACTTTTATTCTAACTTTTAACCCAACAAATTAGAGCTAAACAACTTCCGATGAGTCTAGGATAGGGAATAGCGGCTAGGCTCCATGACCTGTGTGCTAAGCTGCATAGCTTCTTGGGTCTGACCAAGAATAGGATCGAAAGTTTAGTATTCACGGTCCACCCTTGAGGTTACGATAGCCGGGGTCGTATGGGCATGGTGTTAGGAAGTTGCGCCATGCAACTGCGTCACCGGTTATTACATAACAACGAAAGCAAACAGATGCACGCACCACAATGTGTAGTGTATATTATTTTAAAAATGAGCCAATATTTTGTAAATTTCATTTCATTATGTCATTTATTTAGTCTTGCGTAAGCGAAACAACGCTTTAGTTATCAACACGTAATGGTAATTAATTTTACTATAATTCTTTATATATAAAGTAGTATTATGGCTTCAGTTCAGCGTACCTTTCTTATCGTACTATCCTACGCACCATTCCAAATTTTATGTTATAGAGTTTCACGCATAAATAGTATCGAGCATCGTGGACTATATAAATATTTGGCAAAGATTAATATATGATACAACGAAATTGTTTATTACTCCAACAGAATCATAAAGCTAATCACATAGTGGAGCAAGCAGCCTGACAACAAAGCAACTCTTCCTAGATTTAAACAAAATCGAAATTTATGCTTTAGAATAGATATTTTGGTGATCACGAGTTCGCTACACCAACTAAGGTAAATGTATAAAGATAACAATGTTTGGTAGTTCTGATGAAACAGTTTATAATGCAAAAATTTAAGACTAAATTTGATTCAAGAGGTATCAAATACTGGTAAAACGGAACAAAGAACTGTTCTGGCTGTTCTATTATATTTTCAAAGGATTCGAGCAATATATTCCACATAGCTCCACGTAGCATTCTTCAATAACTGTTATTGTTATCCTTTAACTAGCTGCTAGCACATTTAAACGATGACTATGGCAGATCGCAGCTACATCCTTACGAGCGTACAAAGCAGCTGCCGTGTTTTAATAGCTCTCTCATAAATTCTTTTATGGGTATTAGCTAATACACATTTTAAAAACAGGTTCCATGGCCACGTAGGCTTTCTTACGTTTCGACATATGCCTTTCGTTATAGAATTCTTAGGTCAATCCCTTTACATCAAAGTCATAACTTATCCTTAATCCTATATTTTTGTATTTGAAATGTCTGATGCTCTGATGAAGAAATTTTTTTCATCGCTTCGTGCGCCATCGTGTAACTACAAGCTTAATTGTGTTTTTGTTGTCAGGATTTTATGCGGTCAGGCATCCGTTTGTTTTGTGCTGTAGAATAAGTCAAAAATACAGGTACTAGAGCGACACATACAGAAAAGTGAACTGCTGAATTTTTAAAATTTCCTAGTAGAAGATACTGGAGTTTACGTGAAAGCTAAAAATCCTGTTCCTTATTGTACTATGTGTCTTCCTATACTTATTGTAATGTAATTCGTTAACCGTGAGGATTTGGGTTTTCAGATTCTTTTTATGTAACTTAGATATATACACTTTTAGATTAACAAAGTTTAGTGCAAATGTGTAACTTTAATATAATTTAATAACATTTTAACTTCACACAATCCTTAATATCATTCACACAAATATGATTTATAAAACTCACTGTCGTTTTGGCATAGCCTTGATTGCATTATAGTCTACAGAATAGCTGTGGCAATATACGTAACTGAACGAAGTAATGACACAAGACGTATTGCTATGAGACTAGCGCTAAATACGACAACGCCCGAGACGAAAATATGGACTTATATATTTTTCCTTACTTTCTATTATTACACTTAATGTCATACAAGTCATCGTTGACTTATGAATGTTGACAGACAAAGAGCATCTCATTATTGCATTGGAGAAATCCGATTTAGCTGAAGATTAGGCAGAGTCTAACAAAAAGCAGAAAACAATTTGAGCTTACCAGTCACAGTGAAATAAACAGAGGCTTTCGTACCTGATACCAGACGAGCGTTCCGAATAATTTGTGGCCTTGAAAGGATTTCTTGAAATACTTGGCCAGCAATATGGCTACCGCTCCAAGGATCCACCATGCGAACAACAACATAATACCTGTTTTTTGAATAAAATATGAAGAGTTTTCGCTTTGCAAATTAAATGTTTTTCAGCACTATAAACTTAAAATAGCGTGTTTTTCAATACAAGTGCTGTGTTCTTCAAATTAATTTTAAAAGTACAAATTTTGTATTCTAATCTAATGGGAGTATAGAATATAAGCTTAAACGTAGGCTTAGTATATAAATATTGTCATGGCAAGTGTCTCAGCATCGACTGCTTTGGGTTATTTTACATTAATTATATAAATAGTGTTTATTTTCTTAATTTAAAATACAATTTCTTTTCAAACAAACTCTGATAAAAGTTATGCGCCAGAGTTTACAATCCGACTCAATAAATCATAACGTTTTCTTCAGAATGTTTCAAACAAGTTTTAGGACTAAAATCAATAAGACACTCGTTTTTTAAAATCAGTTTTATAAAAAAACTCAAAAAACGACATAAATTTCAATTGTGGTAATATAGAGATTCCCTATTTCACCCCAAACTTGCTTTACTTCTTAACAGCAAATTCGTAAATAACAGAAAATAATTTTGAATCTGCGGCTTTGATGTTAGAGCTAAATGTAAATCGGTCTTTTAAGCTAGTTTTTGTCTTCGAACGTTTAAATTATAATTTTCATAATTATTTTCAAACCTACTTTTGAGGTACATAATCTTGTCAAGTGCTATTAATACAAATGTACTACCTACACCAATTTCGTATTTTAAGTTTGAAAGCACAGGCGAAGCAGAAGAATTTTAAATATTACTGTACCGCATAAAGGTTGCATTAAAATTCCTATTTACGATCACACCGGATCTAGGAAGTTTTCAGGTAGGTGGTTATGACCTCAATCGATTCTTGGCCGACATATTTTTCTCAATTTAAATTTTTATAAATTTTCGTTCCTTGAGTTATAGCGGATTACGAAGGCATTCTTTAAACTCCTCCCCCTCCGCCTGTATACGGCAATGTTTAGGGAATGCTTATTACCAATCCAAGTAAAATTTTTGATGTGAAAATGTGATTAAATTCTTTTTAAAATTTTTTGTGAATGTTTTAGAACTTTAATTTTGTTTTGCTTTATTTGAACGTTTGATGACAGTTAGGATTTTGGAGAAGACTCTGCTTAAGCTAATCATCGAAGGAGGTACGTTGCGATACTAATTGAGTTTTAAATGTTTGGATAGATAGAATTGAATGGTGCCAAATAGGAATGAGTTCGCACGTGAGTTTATATGTTTTACTCTGACGTTTTACGGTTTATTCAGTTTTATGCACGAATGTTTGATCAGAGTAGTTTAGGAAGTTGTGAAACAAAAACCGACAATCATACACTAAAACATAGAAAACCAAACGACATTAACGCTTTTTAACGCCTGAAGTTGTTCGACAGCAATTAATTACGTTTCAATGTGAGGTCGTCGAATATTGCATCATTGTACACGTTTGGTTGTTCTATCAATATCTCAATGACGGCTGGCAGTAACTTTCCGGTTTCGATACCTCGTTGCAGGGTCAATGTTCATCGATACTCGAAATCTCAATGACTTCAGCTAAATGTAAACGTTAATCAAAATTTCGTATAACCAGGTGTTTGAGACAGCACGGATCCATAGTTTCATTAGGAAATTTGTTCCTAAGTTTTGATTACAGTCGGTTAGTTTCGACCAAATTGTGCTCCGGCCTGGAATTCCAAATTTTGAGTGTAAAAATATGCCATTTTAATTTAAAGCAGTGATTCTTTTCCTAAACACAGACCTAACCTTTCTTCCCTACGTAAACCTTCCAGTTACGAAGCCTTATAGTAACTGAGTTTATCGTGTACTCTACATTTGATCATGACTTGCTGTGATCAGATTTTGTTTGATAGTTTCATGATAGAACCGAGCAACAGATCCGACATGTGTTTTAGTAGATAGTCTTCGAATGTTTCAGCCAAACAGTTCAGGATCAATTCATCGCCCGACAATAGTTTGTTCAATGTTATACGAAATACACATTAATTCATGCAAGAAAGGGTTAATCCTTCAACATTTTACTAACAACTTTACCGTGGGCTTCGGCAATGTAATAGTGCGACGATCGTGGGATGTCGTTGACATAATGCTTGCTACGCTGTATAACGTCCATGCTTCGATCGGACTCGGCTGTAGCTGTTACATTTATGTACTCTCGGGTTACCCACGGGAATAGATCACCATCCCACAGATGATGGATCGTTAGTCCGTATTCAGCTGAAACAACCAAAGAGATACAGGCTAATTTCGGGTATCTCCACAGGAAGATCACCATCCCACGGGCGCCAGAAAATATAAACAGGTATGTACTCTCGGGTTACCCACAGGAATAGATCACCATCCCACAGATGATGGATCGTTAGTCCGTATTCAGCTGAAACAACCAAACCAAAAATATAAATAGGTATGTACTCTCGGGTTACCCACAGGACAAGGTACCACCATCCGACAGATGATGGATCGTTAGTCCGTATTCAGCTGAAACAACCAAACCAAAAATATAAATAGGTATGTACTCTCGGGTTACCGACAAGCGTACCACCATTCATACACGGATCGTAGCTATCAGCGAACAACCAACGAATATAAAAGGATACTCTCGGGTTACCCACAGGATAGATCACCATCCCACAGATGATGGATCGTTAGTCCGTATTCAGCTGAAACAACCAACCGAATAACAAAACAGGTATGTACTCTTGTGCATATACAGACCACCACCCACATATGATGATGTCGTTGCAACCAAAAATATAAACAGGTATGTACTCTCGGGTTACCCACAGGAATAGATCACCATTCCACAGATGATGGATCGTTAGTCCGTATTCAGCTGAAACAACCAAACCAAAAATATAAACAGGTATGTACTCTCGGGTTACCCACAGGAATAGATCACCATCCCACAGATTATGGATCGTTAGTCCGTATTCAGCTGAAACAACCAAACCAAAAATATAAACAGGTATGTACTCTCGGGTTACCCACAGGAATAGATCACCATCCCACAGATGATGGATCGTTAGTCCGTATTCAGCTGAAACAACCAAACCAAAAATATAAACAGGTATGTACTCTCGGGTTACCCACAGGAATAGATCACCATCCCACAGATGATGGATCGTTAGTCCGTATTCAGCTGAAACAACCAAACCAAAAATATAAACAGGTATGTACTCTCGGTTACCCACAGGAATAGATCACCATCCCACAGATGATGGATCGTTAGTCCGTATTCAGCTGAAACAACCAAACCAAAAATATAAACAGGTATGTACTCTCGGGTTACCCACAGGAATAGATCACCATCCCACAGATGATGGATCGTTAGTCCGTATTCAGCTGAAACAACCAAACCAAAAATATAAACAGGTATGTACTCTCGGGTTACCCACAGGAATAGATCACCATCCCACAGATGATGGATCGTTAGTCCGTATTCAGCTGAAACAACCAAACCAAAAATATAAATAGGTATGTACTCTCGGGTTACCCACAGGAATAGATCACCATCCCACAGATGATGGATCGTTAGTCGTATTCAGCTGAAACAACCAAACCAAAAATATAAACAGGTATGTACTCTCGGGTTACCCACAGGAATAGATCACCATCCCACAGATGATGGATCGTTAGTCCGTATTCAGCTGAAACAACCAAACCAAAAATATAAATAGGTATGTACCCTCGGGTTACCCACAGGAATAGATCACCATCCCACAGATGATGGATCGTTAGTCCGTATTCAGCTGAAACAACCAAACCAAAAATATAAACAGGTATGTACTCTCGGGTTACCCACAGGAATAGATCACCATCCCACAGATGATGGATCGTTAGTCCGTATTCAGCTGAAACAACCAAACCAAAAATATAAACAGGTATGTACTCTCGGGTTACCCACAGGAATAGATCACCATCCCACAGATGATGGATCGTTAGTCCGTATTCAGCTGAAACAACCAAACCAAAAATATAAATCGGTGTATAAAAGCACCTAAATTCCAGTTATTGTAAAATACAAACTAATAAATTATAAATTGCGATATGTGATAATACAAAGAATCCCGGATGGAACAGTATGCTTTCTAAGGTTTGGGGCTCTGTTAGATGTCAAGACGTTTTTCGGTTAAACTAACTGGAAGTGCTATTACCTTCCGTTAGTCTTAGTAAATATTGGGTTCATCCGCGCAATGTCATACAAAACGCGGCCATTGCAATGAAAAATATCTACAAAACAAGCCGAAAACTTTGTATCCATGAAAATGTCAATTCTAAATGTTATTTTGGACTTCTGTGAATCTAATTTGTAGTTATCAAGCGATAGTCTAAATTTTGATTAAATAACAAAACCTAAATTTCTTACGTGTCGCTCTCCCTTTCGCAAGCATCAGATGCCATAGATTTGCTCGTACATCAAACACTTTGTTGACTTCATCAGGCGGTATATTGTCATTGTTAGCTGTATATGCTCTTAGGAAGCGACATCTCATTTGACCATCCACCACACTACCGATATAGCTATTGCTTCCGACGTCGTCGGGATCCGAAACTGCGGACAGCATATATTTCGACGCCTGAAAAATCAAAAAGCACCTAAATTATGAAAACATTGTGCTAAGTATGAAATTCGAAAAATATTTAATTTTTCACAAAATAACTTTTAATTTCCAAACTACAATTTTGTGAAATGTTGTTTCAAAATGTTGTAGAGGAGGAGCCGAAATTTTTCTGCCCGGCCTCGAAACCGAAGTTGGCCCACCCAGTGCGGCTAGGTGCTTTCAGGAATTCCACCCGACGGGGGGAGCCTAAATAATTTCCTCTAAAATGTTGGGAGAATAATTGTTTAAATTAACTTAAAAATATTTTATTTTGCATAAGAACGAGTCTTAGGAATATCCTGTTGCTTGAAACAAATTTTCGCAGAGTGATTTGTTCATATAGTGACTTTTAAGCTATCATTTATCAGTTTAGGACGTCAAAAATCGTCGATTCGACTGATATTAAAACTGAGCGTTATCTCATAAACGAGTGAAACTTTATTGTCAAACTAAATTATAATAGGCTGAAATGATGACATTCTACCTAGCTCGATATTTTATATCTTCGGCGTTTAGAGAAATAAAAATGGAATCATGATATTTTCAGTTGTAATTCAAGTAATGTAACTCAATGACATGTTGAAAGAAGCACAACACTTTTGTACAATTATATGGCTATAAAATATATATAGCATTAATATAACCGCAAAACCAAGGCTCTGTCCGAAAACAACTCAAGTGATATGGCAGATTTTGCAATTGAATAGAAATATGTTAATTTAATCATAATTATTTCAACAGAAGCAAAAATTGATGTTTTTAATCAAACCGTTCGTTCGAACCACCACAAACAATCTGGTTGATAACTTCTTGTGAGGCGGGCAAATATCGACAATCATGAACAAATCAGCTATTTCGGTTTTGGTTTTGGCTATGTTTTCGGTAAGTTTTTTGAACATAACAGAATAAGCGAGAGACAAGAAAGTAGATAAGCGGTAAAGTTGGAGATGGCTTTGGAGAAACGAATACCAACTTCGTTTAGTTTCAGGTTATTATTTTAGGATCGTTTAATTAGGGCGACAATATCAATTGTTGATCTGAAGCTTCGGCAAAAGATGACTACGCTTCTACAAATGTCCCGCAAAATGCCCAAGACAACTATTTTCACACAAATGCTATGACTTAAAAATTAGAGATCATATTCAAAACGTACATGCGGAAGTCTCTCGTTGTATGATCCGTCGTCAAACGAAACGAAAGCTCGAACACCGCCGTTGACATTGCTCACACACTCGACCACTGAATCTTCGCCCTGAAACAAAACAGCCTTTCAACGAAAACATTCATTTGATTATGAATTATAATGTAATTTTATATTCTTTGAGAGCAACATAGACTGTGATGGCATTTATTGCAGCCCTAATAGCTTGTCAAAATTGCTTCCGATACGGTCCGATCCAATTCGATCAAGTTCAACTTGCACATGTATTTTATACAGTAATGATGCTACATCAGACACGATCCCACAGGACAAGCACAGCTTTGTCTGATCAGACAGGGCAAGCACAGATTTGTCTGATCATACAGGGCAAGCACAATTTTGTGTGATACGACAGGGCAAGACAGCCTTGACTGATACGACAGGGCAAGCACAGTTTTGTCTGATGCGACAGGGCAAGCACGGTTTTGTCTGATCAGACAGGGCAAGCACAGTTTTGTCTGATCCGACAGGGCAAGCACAATTTTGTGTGATAGGACAGGGCAAGCACAGCCTTGACTGATACGACAGGGCAAGCACAGTTTTGTCTGATGCGACAGGGCAAGCACGGTTTTGTCTGATCCGACAGGATAAGCACAGTTTTGTCTGATCCGACATGGTAAGCACAATTTTGTCTGATGCGACAGGGCAAGCACAGTTTTGTCTGATCCGAATATGACACGAATCCGATTATATAATGTGAGAAAAATACATCTACGTACACCCTTTTTCCCTAAGTATAGAGTTTGGTCACGTTGGATTCGATTGGGTGCAATGTGAGCTCAAATCGCATCGGCTGTGTTCGAATTGGATCGAACGCAGTAGGAACACCGCCTATTACTACGTTTGAGGTGTCTTGGATACAATATTACTTCTATTTTTTGTTTTCTTCTGGGGGTTTTAGTACCTAATTTTAATTAAGCGTTTTCAAATTTCTCCATTCGTTTTTCTTTTCCTTATTTCTCCCCGTAAGGTGAAATACACTGAAAAATAGAAATGTCATTTCCCTTCTAGTGTTTCCCAGACCCCCCCCCCGACTTAGGCTTAGTGTATGTCTCATATAAGGACCTAACTTACGGCTAAGGCTTAGGCTTAGTAGATCGAGAACGGAATGGCATACTAAGTCCAAGCCTTAGCCTAAGCTTAGGTCCCTATATGAGACAAATTAAGTCTAAGCCTAAATCGAGCGGCTGCCGTCCCCTGAAATTCAACTCTAAGCGATTCTTTTTTCTGAGGATATACGTAGCGCTCCTCAGAATTTATGGGCCGCATCTCCACATGAATTTGAGAAAATATACGAGGACTATCAAGTTTCATTCGCAACTAAACTTAAAATGACCCCGCTGACCATCCTATTTTGTATTTGTATAAATTTTGGTCACCGAACATTTTCTAGTCGGTGCGAAAATGCTAGTTTTTGTTCGTGAATATCAAATTCTTTCGCGGACAAAATTTTGTCGGAGTTCCATTAACAAGGGTTTTGTTAGCGAACACTAATTGATAAATAATAGGGACGTTCCGTTTATGACGTCACACTTGCATTAAATTCTTTCGCGAACAGAGACGAATCTATTTAAACGATATAAAATGTTATTAAACTGTCCTAAATGGAATGCAAAACTCTAGTCTGCGCTAGCAATGAACCAAATCGAATATCCTATTTGTTCCGTAATAATGGATGTGGATTCCACATCGGGGATCGCAAAATAGAATAGTTAGCGGGGTTAACTTAAGTTTAGTCGCGCAAAACATTTTCACAACTAGAATTTTAGTACATACCGAGTGTTGAATATTAGCTGTATTTTGCACCGTAAACCTACAGACATTTTGACCCCTAATATGGGGTCAGAGCTCTTCTGATCCAACTAAAGAGCACATTTTCACCCCTGTTGCTATCGAATAGAAAATTTATCACAATCCATCCACCCGAAGATGGGGTATGCGTGACAGAAACAGACAAAAACAAATTTTCACAATCTTTCTCCCTAGCGCCCTCAGTGGTAACTCCATTCGCTTGATCGAATTTTAGCCTAACTGCCAAATCAAATTTGATTTCTGGTCTTAAAATGTGCAAATCGATTGTATACTAGTAGCTATATAAAATACGATAATAAAATATGTTTCTAAACCTTTATATCCAAATTCAGCTTAAAACAAGAGTTAGTCTCATATAAACAAATTCCAGTCATGGTGCCGTACCGTGGGCCTGTTATATAACATCAATATGGGCACAAACATCATAGCACGTTTCTCTCGGTGGGTAAAGAGATTTCTACCAGCCACTGGCCATAATCCCTTCTGTTCTAGGATAAATTCTGTTCACAGACGATTAATAAACAGAATGTATTAACAACGGGTTCTAAAATAAATTGGGTTTTGGGATTTATTCCAAAGTCCTGGGAGGTTTGCAGGATGCACCCCTAAAAATCCGGTAACCTAAATATCACCAAACCCCTCGGTAAGAAATCTGAACCCCGTTTTTGTATCCTCAAAACTTTTCGTAACCCCCTCCACAAAGAGCAAGACAAAGAGCCAGAGAAAAAACCAGTTTGGTTGATTAGAAGCTAAAACAGTGCCAGTGCGTTTCGAACACGACAATGTGAAAGCTTCGCCAAGTCGAGTCAAACTGTTCTCAAAGTAACAACATTTGGTTTAAATTTTCTGTGAAAACGGTGATTTTAGCTCCTCTTTCAAAATAACCCTCTTACAACGGGCAAATACTATGGGCATCGTACCCAAGAGCTTATGCGATGCAAGAATTTCATCCAAATTCCTTGCTTCGTTAGAAACCTTCAGCCCAAATGTGTTATCAACATTTAGCATAAATATGTCATTTCTAGGGGTTTAGTAGCTGTCTCCAAAAGGGAACTATGGTTAATAGGTATCTTCTGAGTATAAATACTACCTAAGTGATGCGTTTGTTGCGAACGGTTAGCCATGTGCTCCCGCTATGGTCCAGTTTGTCGATACTGTCTCGCTTTCCCAACTATCGCTATTTTTCTGATTTTTCAATAGTCCCAATTCTATCAGTTTCCCAATTATCGCAACAGTTTCTCGTTCCCGGGTTTTCGCGGCTCTTCCTGTTGTCACAGTTATCTCGCTTTCCCGATTGCCGCTATAGACCAAGTTTCTTAACCGCCCCACCAAAAGCTTCTTTTTCCCAAATGTAGAGCTTTCACGCTTTCTCACTTGCCGATTGTCGCAGCCGTCCTCGTTTCCCGATTGCTCCAATAGTCCTCGTGCAAAAATTCATCTTTGCCACTATCCTAGTTGTAGCACGTTTTCAATGGTCAAAACGGTCCCGCTTTCGCAATTGTCGCCTGGTATCTCATTCCTACCTGCCCAACTTCCCAGAATAACCGTTGCATATGTCCCTTTTACCAATTGTTTATTTCTAGAGATTTCGCAATTGCTTCTATTGTCGCTATTGTTTCGCTTCCCCTACTCCCAATTATACATCTGTTGTAAACTTTGGGTTTTTTAATGTTTTATTATGCATTGCAAAAAATTCAACA
>JASANE010002179.1:0-81727 GCA_030248225.1 Trileptium ribeirensis
TATTACACTTGCAGCAGTGCAGCGATCTAACCGGTTGTATGATTAAGCATCTGAAAACAATATTTTTCAAAATATATGTGCTTTATATAACAATGGGGTCTAATAGCTTTAGGTACGCCTGGGTTACAATAGCAGAATGTGAACTAGCTCAGGAAGATTCAGTGGAGCTATAATACCAAAAATTTGTTTGCGTTCTATCTATGATCACGGGGAACAAGAGAGACTTCTACCATTTATTCCTATCTGAGATTCACACAAGACTTTTGACCGAAATTTGGATTGTTCCAGGACGAATTGTGTCGCGATTCTAGAACAAAAGGGAGGGCCGTACCACAAACGAAGTATCAACTCAAGGTAGTGCAACTAGCTAAGTTCACCTCACGATTTTATGGTAAACCTAATCCTACCTATAACCTAACCTTAGCGAAATTAAATCCTTTCTTGTTTTCCGAACTTCCCCGGCCATACTTACGTCGTTGTTCCCTGTGGGCAGCACCAGCTTGTACCCCTTCACGTGACACTGGACGTCACGTGGATTTCTCGTCGACCATCCGATCCGGGTCTTTGTGCAAAACCAAAAGTTAAACAGTAACGCAGATAAAATATCCAAGAAACCGGTCAGTTGAGTCGACCAAACTCCGTGGTGACCAAGTCAAACTGATTCGTATTTTCCGCGGGTTGGTCCTAACCTCGACAATTTTGTCGCTATCAAACTGTACAAATTTTTATTGCCGTCCAATTGGAGGCGATTTGTTGTCGCCCCTCATTTTTGAGTTGCAATTCCGATCGCCAATCGGAAAAGTTCGAAAATCGAGACGTTTTGAGTTTGCAGTAAACCAAAAGTCCCACTAAAGAGAGGGACAACAAAAGATCCGCACGTGCAGATCTGGGCTAGAGGTCGAAATTTTTGGAAGAAATTTCTTTTGTTTTCCATGCCCTACTTAAGTTGTTTACGTCTGAAGCCAGGCGACGTTCAAATCAAAGCAAATTCTTCGAGCAAAATAGTAATAAAATGTTAATTATTACAAAATTATTGACTATTATTAATATGCTATCCATTATTACTAATCCCAAAATATACACTACATGCCATGAACCCCGACCCATATTTGCTGCTAATTTTGTATACTTTGCACGTTTACCTATCTGTCTGGTGGCGATTTTATTTGTCCGTGGCCGTCTTCGATCAGTATTTACCATACATACAATCATTCCCATGAGCGAATCGGCCGCTGTCTATATTCACGTCTGGAAAGTTGAATGAAAATTTTCCATCGGAAACCGCATTATCGGGGGAACGGGCCAGCAGGACGAGGCACCCTCTGAGCAACCACCCGCCAAAAGAGTACCGCCGGGCTCCAAAACTGACCCCTGTCCCTCTATGTAACTATATAACTGTGTGTAATGCTAAATTCGAAAAACTTACAAATTTTAGCACGTTGTTTGTTTTTATTTCTTATATACAATATTTATTATAATATATTTACTATATATTATATATTTATTATATACATGATTTTTATTTCTTATATATATAATATTTATATTAATATATATGTCTGATCCTGTGTTTTTATTCTCAATACCTGGTTATTTTACATTAATTATTATTACTAATAGTTAGTTAAATTAACTAATTTTAATTAAAATGGACGTAGACAGAAATGAGGGCAGACAAAAGAGAGAAGAAAAGACAAGGGAGGAGAGAAGAAAGAATTGAAAAGAGATGATACCACGGAATAGACGCGGCACTAAAGAGAAGAAATAGAAACACAAAACAAACACAACTAGTAGGTCCTGACACATGCGGGCAGATTTATATGTATTAGTGTAGGGAGCTTTGGCAGGCTCTCCTGGACTAACGGCTGGGCGGAACGATGCCGCCAGGCAATCGCTGCACTCGCCATGAAAAGGCGATTCAGATGAGGGTAATACCCCTGTAAACGAGTGGGATCTATAGTAGTATTAAAATGATAAGCATAAAGAGAGTGTCGACCAAAGTGGGGGAGCAATTTACGGTTGTCCTGAGTTAACGGGAAGGTGGATGGAGACCCGCCGGATATATTTGGAGCTGTCTTGATAAGCTGAACAAAATGAGGAGTAATTTGTGGACTTTCAAGTTTAGGGTAAATTTTCGTCATTTTGTGCACACTGTTGAACTTAGGCGATTTCGGAACGTACTTTAGCCGGTCACCACGGGTTAACGGAGGGTCGGATAAAGACCCACCGCACATCGTTGTGTTCGCCAAGAATAAGGGGATCAAGGCAACTCGAATAAGGGGTAGCGTGCCACTATTTAATGCTGTTGGAAAAATAATACAATTTTTGCAAATTGAAAGAAAAAATAGACGCTAATTACTAGTATGCAATAGCAAATGACATGCACTATTGGGAGCGTATTATAGCGGATGAACGGCTGGCCGGCTAAAGACCCGCCAGGGCTCGTTGAAATCCTTGATGTCTGGGCTACACGTTGATGTATAAAACTTTTGCCAGAGTTACTCTTGAAACAGGAGGGAACGGTGGGGGCGCTCCTGATCGAATAATTTAGAGAAGACTGAGAAGGAAGAGTAAGTTCTCGACAGGTTCAACGCACAGGCTAAGGGACAAGTTGAAATGCGCTGATGCTCTTGAGTTATAGATGCGCTTAGTCGCCGCAAGGACACCTAAAGGATCGACATAGAATCTCTCGTAGAAAAGTTATAATTCGGTAGACGCCTTGATTTTGGAGGCGATTTAATAGTCCAGGTGTGTCAGTAGTAACGGGTTAAATTAAGCATGTTACGTAGAAAACAGAACGAACAAAGGTTCACTGCCGTTCTGGGGGAATGTCGAACGAAAAAGACAGACCCACAGCATGATAGGTCGTTGTGTGGAACCCCCGTCATTGTGACACCCTTAATAAGGCATGATAATAATTGATCGACCAAAATAAAGGGATGATCTTTGCTCCAACATTTTCAAGTTTAAACCATACCTGGGGATAGCGGGTGGTACACGCTATATATGGATCGCAAGACTTCCGAAAAGTGCCATTGAGTCCACCAAAAACTCACCAATATTTACCTTAATGCCCCAGTTTAAGCGAATAAACTCATTATTTTCAATCGGTCAGGACGAAACCAAGGACCCTTGGCTTTCCATTGCCCTCATTCCCGGGACCACCCCATGCCTCGTTTGAGTGGAAGACCAGAATAACTCCACTATAACATAGAAGACTTCCATTTTGGGCCTCTGTAGGGTCAACCAGACAACGGATTTTAAAATTACTATTTTTATAAGCAGGCGATCAACCAAAGCTTGACGCCACTCCGGGCCAGAAGATTACTCCTAAACCTCTAAGATAGATTAAATCAAATTTACCTTGCAACTTCCCGCGATTGCCCTTGTTTTGTATGCGTATGCCCCTCGAAACGTTCTCTCACAATCAGTGCAAAGTGCAGGGCAGCTTGTTTACGTCCTGCTCTGCTGCAAAAATTTCTCTGTCTCAAGCTTCTATACGGCGATTATAGTACACATTGGTATTAAGGGACATATGGTATTAAGGGACACTAGTAAATTTTAGTAGTTTTAACCCTATTTTGGGGAAATAAGGGACAAACTATTAATGCAAATATATTTCACTATAGAAAAAATATAAACATCTGAGAGTTGGTACAAACAGAGCCTAGTATATACGCTTTTCAATAGTGAAAACTTTAGTGTTGTAGGTTTGATATTTATTTAGCTAGAGAGGTTTTAAATTGTATGTCCCTTAAATACATACGGTCACTGAAGGTGTCCCTTAATTGCAATGTGTACTTGTATGTCCCTTAAATACGTACGGTGTCACTGAAGGTGTCCCTTAATTGCAATGTGTACTATATATCGGGGTATCATTATCACAGCATTATCGACCATTTGAGACGCAGCGCTTACAATTCTGTTTTGTATTTATAAATGTTATTAAATTCTATATGTGCGTTTGTTTCAAAAATGGTGTAATTTTATAGTTCCCCCAGACAGGGGCACGTTTAGAGGAACTGCAGAACAGTGCCAATATTTCACTTATAAGTTTGCTCGTTTTCTGTTTAAGAGGTTCAGGAGTAGAACGGGGCTAGATAGAGGGTATATAAAACATGGTTCTTCGATGCATCATCAGGACCAGTCGGCCAAATTCGCTGAACAGAGAGGTTGTCGCTCTGCTGCTCAGTTTAGTGTCAAATTTGTACGTTTTGGGTTTTTCGTCTAGGCTCGGTTGTCTTTCCTCGTTTCTTAGTTTGATTGAGGGTTCCCTTCCATTCAACATTGGTAGATGCACGGCTCCACTGTGTCGTTCTCTAAAGCTCAAAATTAGGAGAGAAGAGAAGTGCGAGACTTAGACTAGGTCTTTTGTTGATCCCAAAGCCGGCTGGTTCTCCCAGCCTTTTCGACGATACCGCGAACGTTGGGCTCGTCTACAGAATTGGGTATTGATGTTTCACAGAATAATGAGTGCAAAAAGTGGGCAGTTTTGTCTTTAACAGTCGGTTGCAAGAAACTAAAATCTCTAATGGACGGTTGTATGATATTTTTGTTTCTTGCAAGCGGCTGCTAGAGATTTTTGTCTTTAATGACTGCTTGTTTAATATTTAAATCTCTAACAGATAGCTGTAAGAGACTTTAGTCTTATATAGATAGCCACTAAATACAGAAATCTCTAGCAGCTAGCTGTTAGAGACTAAAATATCTTGCAGCTAGACATAACAGATTATTGTCTCTAATGACTAGCTGTTAGAAACTTTTGTCTCTTACAGCCAGTTATAAAATACAAAAGTCTCTAATAGCTATCCATTAGAATTTCAAATATTTAACGGTTGGCTGTAAGAGATTTTTGTATGTTACTGCTGGCTATAAGAGACAAAAGTTTCTAACAGCTAGCCATTAGAAACAAAAATCTGTAACAGCAAGCTCATTATTGATATTCGTGCCCACTCCAGTTTGATATTGCTGTTCCCTCCAGCTTAACATTGGTCCCCCACCAGTTTGATGTCGTGCCCTCTCCAATTTGATATTGGCGATCCCGTCCAGTTTAATATTAGTGCCCCCTCCTGTTTGATATTGGTGCCCGATTCTAGTTTGACATTGGTGCCCCTCCAGTTTGATATTGGTGCCCCTGCCAGTTTGATATTGGCCCTCTCCAGTTTGATATTGGTCCACCTCCAGTTTGATATTTGTGCCCCTCCAGTTTGATATTGGCCCTTCTCACGAAATGGAGGGTCATTCGGTTCTGATATGTGATTAAAATGGCCGAACCTTCGCCACTAAAATATTGCCGGTGTAAATTTGCTATCGTGGGAGGGGTGGGTGGTGGCGGTGCAGCACCAGAGGGTTTGTGGTATCGTCAGAGGCGAACCAGGCTCTCGAAGAAAGGTCCAAGTACTAAAGGGGGCGTCATATATGATAAATAGATTAACAACGACCACCAGAAGTATCATATTACGAAACCAGCGTCTGTAAACTCTTCCCTAAACATCGTTAGAAAAATCGCTATAAATAATGGTTTGTCAGTCTTCGTCGAACTATATTACAACGTAAATTTTGTAACTGATCACGGAATGCAATGTCATTTGGTTATTTGGGCTGTCCTTATATCACAACGTCTCGGATAATGTCTGGATAGAAAATCATATCCGAATGTCCGGATATCCTCGCCCATCACTAATCAAAACCCTAGTGGTAGAGATTATCACACCATTTCAAAATGGCTGAAGCTTTTACCTGATTAGCCGTCCATTGTTGATGCTTAATTTCAACCGTATTTGATGACGTATTTCATAAAGTATAACACATGTATCGTCGTACTCATGTACGCAGTATATAAGGAACAGTTTCTGTTTAAATATTTTATTGCTTAAAAGTTTAAGGCTAGATTTTGCGAAGGCTCGACTTTGATGATTAAACATGATACGTGTTTTCTTGATCTCTTTCAAATTTTTAGCTACAATACTAACCTACTTTTGGATTGTGACGTTCCAATGTTAATAGAATACAATTCATTGCCGACTTGTCTTTTAGTGCCTTAACTAGTTTATAAATTTCGCTCGAATGTCAGAAATATATTTCGCCATATTCATGTTTCCAAAACGTGAAAGCCTCTCCATCCATGTTTCGATATAATTATGCACTACCATAAATATCGAGTGGATTAAATTTGCTTTAGCAGTCTTCTACCGTGTTTGTTCTCTTCCCGGTGTTTGAATCTACATTTTCGCTGATGTCATTAACTGCCAGCATATGAATAGATCACATCTGTATTTCTAATAACGTTATAAGTGGTTGATTGATCGCACCGAATTGTTGTTCATAATTGATATTGAAATTGGCGTTATCTGACAGACTGAAAGATATACATGCGGCTGGTAGCTCAACTCCTGGGAACTCGACTTGACTGTGGCAACAGTTTGTAAACATTTGGAGAAACCAATTTGCAACATATCATTGGTTTTGCTAGTAGATTGAACTATAAAAACCTGTACATGTCAGATGTTATCTCGGAATAAAAACTCCCTTGCCGCCTTAAAACTGAACAAAGTGTGTCGGGTCAAAATGAAATCAGTCAGACAAATATGTTCTTAGCTGTGTCTCGACATTTCGACAACTTGTACTAAGATATTTTGATTTTCAAAGTTGTTCTTTACTAAAATTCTCAAAGTTGCTTTTGATTTGCGCTGCTTTTATTGATGTATTTATATACTATTAATTCTGTGCTTTCATTGTGCTCTGGTACTCTATAAGTAACGAATCCCGATATACGTTTTGCCCTAAATCGTTTAAACAAAACATCCAAATACATAAAATATAGATACTGTTTTGTATGCGCCTAACAGAATGGCTCGTGACTGAGGCTGGATGCTAGTGAGAATCGCAAATAGGACAAAGCTCGCGAGCTCACTACTTTTCATATGTAGACCTTACAGTTTCTAAAGCATTAGTTTCGAATGAAGAACATCAAACAAGCAACATTAACCATTTTTCCAATCACATCTTGTGGTAGCTTTGAATGATGCATGTGCGGCGATGTGAATCACCTGGGAAACACACAATTTCGGTGCGAGCTTACGTTTAATTCAGCTATAAAGTCTGAATAACGCAGCATTACGAACAACTAAAACTACTAACAAAATGATCAATATTATCAATTAGGGAACACAGTCCAGAACTGAATTTTAATATTACAATGCACTGTTGTTTTCAAAAGTCGGAAATGCATCGTTTACTGCATTACAACCGATCCTGCAGCAGCCACTTCAATCAGGCCGGGTCTGATCCAATTGCTGTCGCTGATTTCAACGCTACCACGCCAATACATGATTGCAATATAAATAATTTTAAGGCTTTGTATGTGTGTCTTTATTTTGGTGTTTGTGACTCATTTTACATGTTTACTGACGGTTTACAGACATTATTATTATTTATGATGGTATTACCCAATAATTATGCACATGCATATTTAAACCGCATCTAAATCTTTTGAAACTGAAACTGTAATACAATCTAGGAAGCCAAGCACGATTGCAAGCTTCCTTAAAATTGTTACATAAGTTGACTGCAACATGTGTCGTCTTATGCACGTTTCTATGCGATTGATGTATTATAGCGCCACGGGAAACACACTTGTATTTATTCCGCACTTTACGATTCAAATATGACAAACATCAGACAACTACTACTTGTTCTTTACGTTTGCAAACAACACTATTATGCGGTTGAAAATGTGTGACTGATGCAAAATAATTATTACGCTGTGTGGTTTATGATGCTGAAATATTTCCAACCGTCGCTCAATTTATTTATTGTGCATTTGAATGCTCTGCTGCGATGAGGCTGCTGCGTTGTAACTACAAAACAAACCTAGGAATGTGCTATATGGGCAATAATAAATTTCAATTTATTTGATGATTTTCAATCGAGACTAATGCCTTCGAAACTGTAAAGTTTGCATATTGAAAATGAGTGAATTAACGATCTTTGTCCTGATAGCGTTTCTCATTTCCCACCCTCAACCACGCAGCCGTTCTGTTAGACGCATTCAAAACAATATTTATGTTATATATATATTTGGGTCTTCTTGGTTTAAACGGTTGAGAGCAAAAACGTGTATCGGGATTCGTTACCTATAGAGTACCAGAGCATAATGAAAGCACAGAATTAATAGTATCTAAATACATCAATAATAGCAGCGCAGATCAATAACAACTTTGGGATTTTTTTAACTGTCTTGCATTATAAACGCTGTTATCCACATTAAAAATCTGAATCGTGCCAAAATCGCAGTAAAAACGTTATTGAATCATTGTTTTTAACACCGTAGCTCGAAAGCCATCAATATTAAAGGTATGTCGCAATTTTGGAATTATTATAGTCAATAGAGTAAAGCTAGCTGTAAGAGAATTTTGTCTCTAATGGATAGCAGTTAGAAACTTTTGTCTGTTATAGCCAGCTGTAATATACAAAAATCTTTAACAGCCAACCGCTAGATATTTGAAATTCTAATGGATAGCTATTAGAGACTTCTGTATTTTATAGTTGGTTGTAAGAGACAGAAGTTTCTAACAGCTAGTCATTAGAGACAATAATCTGATATGGCTAGCTACATGAGATTTTAGTCTCTAACAACTAGCTGCTAGAGATTTCTGTATTTATTGGCTATCTATATAAGACTAAAGTCTCTTACAGCTATCTGCTAGAGATTTAAATATCAAACAAGCAGTCATTAGAGACAAAAATATCTAGCAGCCGTTTACAAGAAATTAAATTATCATATTGCCATCCGTTAGAGATTTTTGTCTCTTGTAAAGGGCTGTTAGAGACAAAACTGCCCACTTTTTGCACTCATTATTATGTGAAACCTGCATTATACAAGGGTTTCGAGGTCAAGACGAGGCTCGAACTCACGAATGATTTGAATATCGATTTAAGGAACGAAGCAATAGAGGGAGGTATGGAAGGAAGAGAAAAGCAGCCACCAAAAGCGAAAAAAAAAAAAAGAGGCCCCCCAGACCCATAACTAAGCTAAATAGAAGATGTTCAGTGGGCACGCAGCTCCCATAAAAGGGGCTATAATTATTCGGCTTGCATTTTCGTGATTGCTGTTGACAACTGTTTAGTCGTCCGGGTGTTCTGGAGACGGCACATTTTCCGGCCAAAGATCCATGCAGGGTGGCCAAGCCGGATGCCCTAGACGATCATTGTTCTCATTAGCGCACCATAACATGGTATTAAGCTTCGTAACCATCCCTTGAGAGAAACGAGGTCGAGTTTGTAGAGCGATTTCTTCGTTTGTTAGACGATCCAAGCGCTCTTGAAGTAGTGGGACCCGCTCTCCTTTTAGTTGGTTAGTACAAATGTTGAGCTCCAAATTGTCAGCTTCCATACGCAAACGTTCATAAGGTGTATCTGGCCAAATGTAGTTGCGAATAGCACGATTGTTCGGCGCTCGCAGGCGTACATCACCATCAATACCGCGTGCAGCATAGTCCGCTCTCGAGTCATACTCTCACTTCAATCGACTGAGAAAGATGTAGATTAAGGGTGGTACTTAGTACAATACTTGTCGACGTCGGCGAACATTGTGGTAGATCCATCCACGGATCATGTGAGCAAGACGCTGCATGGTACAGTCATATATACGCGGCGTGATTTCCAACTCGAAATTTGGATGAAACAATACTGTACGAACGTCGCATTCCAATTGAATGACGACATCAACTAACTCCCGTTCGGTCATCCTGAATCGGCGATTGAGCAACCGTGCCATGTTTGAATAGAAACGGGCGTGAATTCGCCGCAGAACGTTATGTATCGGTGGTGGCTGGCGAAGCGATGTCGCATTTTCCTCATGGAAATCGAAAAAGTAAAGTGGCAGCCGCTAGTCAAACGCCTGAAGTGGATGACGCAGTAGGGTTCTTCCGCTGAAGTACAAGGTGTTGAACAGTGGCAATCCACGAGCTTTGATGACTTCCACACGACGGTGTGGAAATGGTGCCATTTCTGGAATAACACAGGTCATTGTTGGTTCCGATGGCCTAGCATTACTGGTAATTGGCTGTTGACCATCAGAGGTTACTTGACTTAACCTGCGGTGAGTCGGTTGTGAAGCACTACTAGTGCTAAGTTGTCGTCCATTGTCGGTTAGCAAATCCCTTTGTCGTTGTACTGATCGAGACGTAGAACGCGCTGAGCTAGTCGTTGGTCGTTCACGCTCCGCTTCGGTGGTACGCCGACTACGTTGTGCTGCACCCCGTTGTAGTTCACGAACATGACCTGTCGATGAGGTTCCGCTTTGTCTTTCTGAGGTAGTTGCCGTCGTATCCCTAGTATCCTGTCGTGAATGAGACGATCTTGCTCTGTGCATTCCACGCAAAGATCCTGATGATATATCACGCCGTTGTTGTACTCGACGTATTGGTTCAGTTGCAGGTTGTTGCCAAATTTGTACAGTAGACCGTAATCGGTCACTGGTAGCATCCTTATAAGAACGCTGTTCCCGATGACGACGGTTGCGTTCGCGTTCTTGTTCGCGGTGACGATGTGGTTCTTGATCTAGATCCTGTTCTAATTGTTCCATAGTACGTGGAATTTATACAGTATCGCTAGCCGGTGGTTGAAACTGATGCTGATCCTGTTGATCGTCTAGTAAATCACGACGCAACCCATGTACCTGATCTTGTAGGTCAGCAATAGTTGCACGTAGTTGTCGAGTACTTTCGTTGTGCTCCTCAATGAGCTGATTAAGATGTTGAGCAGCCATATCTAGATGCATATTTGCACGTGTTTGGATCATTTGGAACACCTCATCCACCTGCGCTTCCAAAAGTTGATGGTCGCGGTATACTTGCCGAATTTGGTTAAGAGAGTCAAACCGTAAGCCGTTTAATTCAATACGCAAGTCCGCTTCGGGATTTGTCCCAGAATACGTTGGAATCTGTACTAACGGTTGTTGTTGCAGATTTTGCTGCATTTCTTGTCGTTAAATTTCATCATACGCTGCCGATGCAACTTCGTTAGTCAGCACATCTTCCAAACGTGGGTTATCCGTATCCACATCCGGTATCGGATTTTCAATTGGGTGTCGTGCCGCTCTTTGAAGTTGTCGCTGTAAAGCACGTGAGATATGTTGTTGGGTGCTTTGTTGAACTAACTCATGTAAGTTATACGTTTGGGTCGTAACTGCCGATGGTTCGTACGTATGGTATTGCGGCTCTTCTGTTGATGTACCCGGTTCAGCTTCCATAAGTAAGTCTGTAGATTGTTCTAATGCTTCTAGCGCCTGTATAGCGACGCGACTGGCTAGTTGCTCTAACTCTCGATGACGGTCAGCAGTCATTTGTTCGTATTGGATCCAGTTGTTGGCATATACTACTGGATCTACGACTTCTGGCGCTCTCGACGTTTCATCGCCACGTTCTCTGGATATTTGACGCTCTTGCCGCGTAGGCTGTACTTCGTGTTCTATATTAACGTCGCGATTGTCTTGCTCAATAATAACCTCAGGTTCGGCTGTAGCTGGTTTCCGTGGAACAGTTCGGGAGGCTCCAGAAATTTCAGGTGATGTATAAGTACCTGGAGTCGTTGACGACTCTTCACGAGTAGTAGGTGTTGATGTCGTTTGATCCGACGTTCCGGGTTCCTAGGGCAAAGACTGTAATGGTTGTTATTGCGGCTGAGGTTGTGGTTGTTGCAGTTGCTCTTGTTGTTGAGGCCCTGCGGACGCTGGTCGCGCTGGCAACTTCGCTGCTTCTGACATTATTAACGGCAGCCGACGTTGTTCAGTTGCTTCTTGCCTAGCTGCGAATGCCAATTGGTCAACTATTTCTGATTGGTAAGGCGCAAAACCGCAGTGTTCATCATAGCGCTCCTTAATCCGTAGAAATATTTGTCGACATGTTAGCCCTTCCCGTCGCCACTGGGTTTCCAATTGTCGACTCTCAGCATCAAATAGTACCTCACTATATTCTTCTTCATCAGTAATTTCGCCTTCACGAATTGGACTTCGCATACGCGGTAGAGGCTCGCGACCGCGACGCCGTCGTCGGCGCGCTCGTCTATCAGCTTGTTTTTGCTCTCGACAATAAGTGTCAAAGGAATCCATGCCATTTTCAATTCGATCTAAGCTGGCGCGTAGATGTTCTTCTGGAATCTCCTCCATTGGCGTATGTTCTGGATCAATCGAATCTAACGCTAGGTTCATGCGATATTGAAGCTCGCGCAAACTCCGCGGAATGTTGAACAGTGCATCGGTATCTAAGTCGATGCCTCCATGTGACTCAACAGTGTAAGAGCCAACTCCACCGTCGTCTCGTATATCCACATGATAAATGATGGTCGATTCTTCCATTGTATGCCGTCCCGAATTTACTCTCCACATCTCATGGCATTCCGTTGCATATCCTGTCATCACCATTTGTGTTCGCCGTAGATTTCGATGAATGAGCGGTGTAATGTTTACCTGTAGTTGTGATGGGCTAGATGCACCGCTACGAAATACAACTGAAAACTGTTGTAGCAAGTACCAGATGTAGGATTTATCACGGCGAACCACTGGTCGTGGTGCTACTAGACGATGTGCCATGCACAATGCGAGATCAATTAATGTAGCATCTTCGGTGGCACATTTAATGAAAAATCGGTACGACCCATAATTGAGTCGGTAATGATATCTGTTGCCGCGCCAGACTGGTGATATCGAATCCCGTTAAATAGCGTGATGCCGTAGGTCGTTCTCTCGCGCCGTATACGGTGCGTTATTGTGTATTGTTTCCTCTTCAAGCTCCAATATCGCCCAGCGACAGCTTGCAAATCGATGGCATTGACCGAGATCTAGGTATCGCGCGTTCCACATAGCCTGGTCACTTGGCATAGCCCACCAAATCATAATCCATGAGCAATCAGTCATCAGCTCGTATAGTTCATCTGGCATTGACTGGCCTAAGGACGTTAACCGGAATATAACAACTATGCCTTCTATGTTGCCCAATTGCAATGTTGCAGCCTGATTTCGACGCCATCTGTGAGAATTAGCTAGCCAATTGACTGACGCCCATGCTTTTGCTGTTTGTGGCAGCCAGCTGTTGCAAGCTTCATAGGTGCTCTTGGACCCGTGCCGGAAAGTTCTGCTGCATAGGCACGGCGAAACTCCCGTTGTTGTTCATTGCTGAAGTTGACACCTTCGATATCGCAACCTAGCATGTGTACATCCGAGCTGCGCAGCAGCATAATAGCGCTGTGGACTTGTGATGGATGATCCACGATAACACAGCCGGTTGGATAATAGAATGGCTGGCCTAGCATATGCAGTGCATCCGCCCAATACGCTAAGTTCGCCATAGGATGGTAATATTGTCTATATGGCGGAGCATCTGTTGGAATATCTGGTATCACTCGGGCTGGAGCTTGTTCATAGTTATCATCACTCCCTTCCTCAGCGGAAGAATAAGTTTCGTATTCCAGTTTGATTAAATCATCGTCGTCGTCGCTCTCACTCCTAATCATAAAGCTTAAACTTTGGTTGCTACCGCCGCTATTCAATAATGGCTCGTTTACGTTAATTTGCGTGCATCGAGACCTAGCTATGTCTCAGCAGTCTAACTTTACTACTTGGGACAACCAATAGTCATGGCTGACTATTTGTTTTGGCCGCATTTACTTAGTTATTCCAGTCAGCTGTTGAACAAGGTGGGCACTACATGGAGGGCTAAAATAAGAGCAGATACACCAGTGTGGGTGTACTGTTCCCCCGCTATGCGACTGCCATAAAATTAAATTTACAGACCACAGGACGAGCTGCCAAAAGTTGAATTTACAGCATTGGATAGCTGCCAAAATTCTGAATCTACCGCGATAAACAAGTACAAAAATATGAATATCCAGCCGCTGGACAACGATGCAAAAATCTAAAATTTCCCGCACTGGATAACTGCCAAAATTAAAATGTTAGGGCGCTGACGAGCTTCCAAAATTTGAAATTCCCACACTGGACAACTGCCAAAATTTAAACTTACAGCATTGGACAGCTGCCAAAATTTGAATTTACCGCGCTGAACCGCTGCCAAAATTTGGTAATTTCCCGCGTTGAAGAAATGTGGAAATTTAAATTTACGACATTGGACAGCTGCCAAAATTTGAATTTCCCACGCTGGACACCTGACAAAATCTAAAATTACCGCACTGGACAAGTGCCAAAATCTAAAATTTTTCCGCGTTGGACGACTACCAAATTTGAATTTCCACGCTGGACGACAGCCAAAATTTAAATTTACAGTATTTGACAGTTGCAAAATTTGAATTTGCCGGGCTGGACATCTGCCAAAATTTGATTTTCCCGTGTTTTACAAACTCCAAAATTAAATTTTCAGCGCTGGACAGCTGCTACAATTTAAATTTCCTGCGCTGGAGTACTGCCAAAATTTAAATTTACAGCGTTGGACTGCTGCCAAAATTTGAATTTCCTGCGCCGGACAGCTGCCAAAATGTGCCCCACAATATCGTTTATACATTGAGATATGTAGGACCGATATGCTAATCTGTATTTTTGGGCTATTAAGTACACATTACATAGTCAGCGCTGACAATAAAAAATCCACACAGTCACTGCAGACTGTCGCATGTGTCCGTTGCAGTAGCTACGTTGTTAGGCGGAATTTCTGACCGGCCCGTTGCTATGACATAGCGAACTCACGGCGCACACAGATGAACGTAAACGATCCATAACCTATTAAGGTTCGCTTGCTCACCCATTTTAATCTTAATTGTTAAAAATAATAATTGTACGTACGTATGGTAAATTAGACAGTACAATCCCAACACATCAAAGTTCTACATATACGCGCGTACCAAGGCACATAAGCGGTACTATTTAAGCGACCCGTTTCACCACGCAACAGACCGCGTTCCAATGCCAGTACTCGATTTGGCATTGATTTACCAAGGTTGGATTCTAGTCTCATATAGAAATATTCCCTTGTATTTCGCATTGCGAACCTTGCGCCAGGAAGATGGCGATACAATATTATTATTGCAAATTGCAACATCTCCACCCCTTTTCTCCCATTGCAGCCAACATAAAACAGAACTATATACATTATCGTGTATATCATAATGCAAAAATATGGTTGAACATTACCACTGTGGCTTTAGACATCAAGGTCACAATCGGGAATTGTCCTAGCTCACCAGCAGTCGATGTAGCTTCATGAAATAGGCATATCCGTAAAAAGTACTAAATGCTGTAATATTAAATTATGTACATAAGCGACATATACACGAAGGACAATACCAAAGGGTGGTATCTGGTTCCTTGTCCAGATTCACACATTGAAAGTGATACCACTCTAGACAATAATCACATTCAATCCATTTAAAGTTTTGGTTTACCCTTAAATCTTCTTCCCAACTTTGGTTGTACTCACCGCAAAACCAATCAAGATCTTCATTTTCGAACTCACTGGCCCTAAGCTTTCTCTCGTAATCTAGATAGTCACGGGGCTCTCCACCAAAATGCTTCACTAAGCTTTTGTTGTAGACTACTTTTGGTTTTCGGCGAGCGTTCCCTAATCGAATTAACCCTAAATTTGGTCCATTTACTTTCAAAACACGAAAAAGACGTTCAAAATTAGGATGAAATTTGTTCTGGATTCTCCTTTGGTCCAACTTTTCCGGACGTCGCATTAATACTATATCTCCAGGCAAAAAGTCACGTAACTTGGCTTTTCGGTCAAAGTATTGTTTATATGCCTCTTGAGCCAGTCGAATCGAACGACTAGCTTCCTGCCACACTCTAGTATGAGTTTTCAAAAGCTTTTGTACATGCTGATCCTTGCTCGCGTTTTGCGTTATAGACATCAGGGGGTTTTCTCCAGGCAAATCAGGGTCTCTACCATGAAGCATGAAAAATGGCGTTTGGCCCGTGGCAACGTGCACTGCAGTACGATATGCGAAAAGTGCACCGTTGACATACTTTCCCAATTTGTTGAGCGAGCTCAGTTAAAGGCTTTATCATGGCCATTAAAGTTTGATTCCACCTTTCTACGAGACCATTAGCTTGATGGTGGTAAGGCGTAGAATACACCACCCTACTTCCTAATTTAGCTGCTTCGCTGATATACAATTCGGACGTAAAAGCAGGGCCTTGGTCCGACAAGATAACTCTTGGAACCCCATGTCTCGGTAAAATTTCTTCTAGCAATAAACGCACAATGGTAGTGGCTGTTTGATCAGCTGTAGGAAACGCTTCTGGCCACTTTGTGAAATAATCAATGAAATTCACGATATACTTATTACCTGTGCTTGATTCTAACAGAGGACCTATTACATCAACACCAATCATATGAAATGGTGACATAGCCAGAATGGGTTGTAACGGCCCACGTCGATTCGGTCCAGGCTTGTACCTGGCACAAGGTACACAGGAATCAATGTACTTTTGTAGATCCTGTTTCATTGTAGGCCAGTAAAATTTACCTTGTAATTTAGCAAGAACACGGTCAAAACCTAAGTGGCCCGCATACTTATTAGTATGGGCTTGTTCCATTACTGGTACTCGAAACTCCTCAGGTAGTACTAATTGAAATTCATAGGCTTCCGCGCGCACAGGACGTTTTCGCCTAGCGACAAAATGAAGTATATATTAAAAGAGGTAGAGAAAGGGGTTGAAATAATTAAATTTTAAGAGGAGGGATTTTAAGATTTTAATATGAAATAGAAAAATAAGTGATTTTTGGAAATAAAAAAGGAGGGGTAAAGAAAATATTTAGATAATTTAAGAAAAATAATAAAATAGAAAATGAAATAGAAAATTATTGGAGGTTTTTGAATTTAAGGGGATAAGAAAAAATGTGTAAAGTGGTAAGTTTTTAAATGTATGGGTTTAAATTTTTAATATGTGAAAAAGAAAAAGATAGTTTTAAAGGAAATAGAGGAGGGGTGGTTTGATTTGAAAAATTTATTGGAAGATATTGTTGAAAATATAAAATCTTGAAAGAAAAATAAGAAAGTTGAATTTTGAGAGAAATGATATATAATTATAATTGGAGATATATAGGTTATTTAAGGTATATATGAATATGTTTTAAGTTAAATTAAAGTTAATAGGTAAGGGTAAATATAATATTTAGTTATAATAAATTAAAAATTATAACAAATAACTATAGTAAGATGGAATGATTTAGGCAAGTACATAAACATGCGAGCAACACGCGAAACCCAACGGTATATACATATAGGTTAGATAAGATAATAAGAATAAGTTATATAATAATATAAGGTTAAAAGTAGTAGAAATAAATATATATTATAGATATATAAATAAGTTTTTGAAATGAAAAATAGGGAGGGGTTTAAGAGAATTATAAAAATTGTAAGAAAATGTAATTTTTGTAAAGTTTTTTTAAATGAGGTAAAAATGAAAATTAAAATAATTTTTAATTAAATTGAAATTTTGAAGGAAAATTGAGAAAGAAAGATATATTTTATATAATATATAAAAATATGAATTTAAAGTAATATAGTAAAATTAAGTTAATATATTAAAGTAATTTTTAATAATACTACTTTAATACTTTAAATACATAGCTAGTCGAACAGCACACCAGTTTTGCCACAATAAATTATACAACCCCGTGCTCACAGCCACCCAGGCATCCGAGACCCACAAAGGCGAGCGCGGAAGCTGGCACCCATGTTATTTTATATTTGAGAAGTGAAAGAAGAGGAGAAAATTGGGCCAGCCCCAACAGTGGTTACAAAAACACACATCTATAGGTTCGATCCCATTTCGCAATAGCACGTTTCAATGCCTTCTGCATATTGCCCGCTACAAAAAGTGTACCTCAATAGATTAAGCCGCTCTATGCAGTTACAAAGTGGCGCCAGCCTGCTGTGCCGCCAAGGGACCAGACGGGCTTTGAAAGCTCACATAGAGGTGACTGCGGCCGAGTTGTTCCAGCTCAAAGCGACCCTCAGGAACAAATTCCACAGACGAAGATGGTCCAACCCTGCGTAACAGTATGAACGGCTCTGCGTCAACACTGCATCAAGTCGGATATTGCCTTCGAGACATTACGTACTTCGCGAATGGAAGCTTCAGTAGGCAGACCTGTTATAATGAACGTCGGTGGCTTTATTCGGACTCGTCAACGTATATTTTTGCTTCAGTGTTAGACATTGATATTGTACTAAGTCTGATTAGTGGGTTTACGATGGGGCATTTGAGTATTGCCCGAAAACATTCTAGCAGTTTTATTCATGTCATGCTACTGTGTCACGAGAAGATGGATACCCTACCGGTGACTTGCAACCTGGTGTTCGGGTCGTGTTGTCGAACAAAACCTAAGACTATTATTGTACATTTATTTAACAATTGAAACTATATTTTTATAGTAAGCGTGGTGCGGTAGAGTGGAAATATAGCATTAACTTTAACTTTTTATGAAAAAACATCATATTCGGTAGTCAAAGGAACATTTCCGACAGCAACAATCATGGCATGTACATATTATTTGTTCCAGGCAGCTGAGCGACAAATTCAAGCACTTGAACCTAAAAATGCCCTTTGTTGGCTCTTGAATGTTTGCCTTCGAATTTCGACATGTTGGCCACGGGTTTTATTGCGCACCACGGAAAGCGCGCTGGCTTCCAGTTACCGACAGTAAACCACGGCTTACGGTGACGAATTACTGGTTCTGTTGCCATATACGAAGATATTTTCAAGGGCTTAGTCGATTATCAGTATCGGCAGATAATTCACAAAGTCAGTGTCTGTATTGACATAGTTGAAACATCAAAAATACAGATACATATATCGCAAACGGTGGAATAAATTTGAAACTGGCTATGAAATCAAGAATTTTGCATACATATGCATATTTATTTGTTTGCGAATATCGGTAGTGGCTATCGGTATTTTTTAATATGCGCCAAGGCCTACTGTTTCGCAAACACGCAAAGGGCGTTTTCCTGCCATTGCCCGTTAAAATATTTTTTCTCGTATATAATTTGTAGATGCATCAACTATTGTTTTTTAGCGTAAAGAGTGATTCTTAATAGTCTGGTAAATGTAATCAATAAAAACATAAGTGCGTGACAAAAATTAACGCTGCATGGGATATGATACAAATTAACATTCCTACATTTGCTGAAAAAGAAGACACCTCCGGCAAATACACGGTAAGAGTTTGTGAGAGCTTGGTTACTGTTACGTTGTTGAAATGCAAGTGATCATATGCATAGTTTACTGTGTTTATCCATGTCATCGCATGGCTCTACGGAAATTTTTGTGGCCCGGAAAAGATGTCGTTCCTACACACTACCGCCCGCCAACAGAAAATAAATGTATGTTTTTATTATGAAACGTGTAAAGTAAAACACCCAAGTTGTGTTGAACTTGCCTTTATGCGGCATGACACTAACGTCCTTTCACTGGCCTGCATTCACCTCAAACTATGATCCCCCGCAGATATTCAATAAAAACCGTGATTTCAAGGTACTGAATAGTGTTGACATGCTGGCATATTTACCATGTATCCATTATTTATACTGTTCGGAAAGTATATATTTTTATAACGGAGCTTTTATTTTCCCAACACAAATCGACGGATGTGATCCGGCAGCTCCAGGGGAAAATTCGTTAGTTTTTAGACCTTTGAATATATGTACTTTTCATTACTATATGTGTAGCCAGTATTTTTGTCCAAATAATATATCAATGAAAGGTCCAAATTGTGTTTCTCCGAATTGGTTCTCCTCCGCTCTAACTGTAAAATCGGCCCAATCCCAGTTGGGGGGGGGAAATTATTTTACGCTTGCTATAGCACCCATCTTTTGGAAACTATGCCCCCATAGTCTCTGTACCCCCAATCATCTCTCACCCCCAAAAGAGATCACTTCGTGATCAGGTTCGCCCCTTTTGGAAACATAAACCTTGATGTTGAACTTATTATTCTATGATTTAGGATGGGTTGCTTTTTGGCTTTTGGAGGCTTTTTTTCAAACTTAAGCCGCCTTCGCTTCGCTCAAAAATTCTACCCCCCTTAATCCCCCCATGGGTAAAAAACGTCCGCTCTTTCGATTTAGAATGGTTTTGAGGCTCTAGGGTCAAACGGTAAGTCCCCAGGGTACCCCTAAAAAGGGGTTTTTCAAAAAATGAACATTTTAAAAAGTGACGATTTTTAGAAAATTGACTATAACTTTTGAAAGGAGTGATGGATTTGGATGAGGTCTTCACCATACAATGTGGAATTTAATAGGCTTTCATATGATAACAAAAAATCGTTATAAAGTTTAGTGATGGGGAAGTTGGGGCAATGTGGGTAAGTGATGCAGGGTAATTCCGTAATTATGGAAAAAAATGAAAAAAAATTTTTTCGTAATAACATGGACATATTATATACCGTTAGACGCGGAATGACGAGAGGATTTGAATGGAGGCAATTTCGTTGCAAAATTTTGATATTGTAAGAAATTATGGGCAAATACGTGAATTTATAAAAAATTAAATTTGAGAAATTTGCTTTGTGGGAGTAACAGCTTAGTGCGGGGAGTTCGGGGGGCGGCAGCCCCCCGACTTAGGCTTAGGCTTAAGCTTAGGCTTAGGCTTAGGCTCAGTCTTAGGCTTAGGCTCAGTCTTAGGCTTGGCTTAGGCTTAGGCTTAGGCTTAGGCTAACATGTAATTGCTTTTGAATCCATGTTGTAGTCTGTTTGTCGATGTAGGCTTGAATTAATAAAATTGCATTTCCAAGAGAAATGTGATGACTAGCGAAAAAAGATCCTTGCCGGATCGAATATTTTTTTTCGACAAGTGGGGTGATTTGAACATCGCCATTCCCAGTCGTCACACCTACCGAAATCTCCACGCTTTGCTAGGTAACAGGGTTGGCCGCACTCGCAATCCTTGTAGTTAGCTAATAAACGTCGTCGAACAAGGTGCTTGAGAGTTGAATCATTATCAATAGTTTGTCGCGCCAGTTCAGTATACGTTATATCGAGGTCTCGAATATTATTAATCTCCACAATTTCGTTTATAGGAATTATTGTGAATTGCTGATTCTTGTGACGTCCGGGCATTATTTATTTATCTAAAAATAAAATTAACCTTGGCTTAGGGTTTAGTAAAGTACTGTACCGGCAAACGCAGGCGAGGAGGCTTAAGCTTAGTCTAAGAGTTAGGCTTAGGCTTAGGCTTAGTATAAGGCTTAGTCGTAAACGGAAAAATCTGTGAAAATGAACTGCAAGGCGGAGCTAGGGCCGACAATTGTCTGCCGTCCCTGATATGTGAAGAACGACAAGTCGGAGAGGTCTGCCAATGGCACCAATCGACTCAGGAGGGCGGATTTAGTATAAAAGATGTCAGTTCAGAAAAATTCCATGGTTGGTTGAATTACTCCCCCCAACTGGGATTGCGCCAAATCTATACGTACTAAATGCAGAAAACATGCTCATTTCTATCTGGCGAACGCAATTAATGGTTATTTTTATATTTTCCCGGTAATGCTTTAAAATTTCGTTCTTCTAAGCATACTATACTTTGCGTACATACGGAAAACTAATAGTGATGTAACGAAATGGAACTAGGTAATCGAAACCGTTACGTTCAAACCGGTAATGAAGGGTTGTATTTTATGCTACATTCCGATAGTTGTATTCAGTTAACGCATGTCGTTATTGAAAAATCAAATTTATACGAGTTTTTAGTACAAAATCTTCGCTGCTTGGTATATCATCCCGATATGCTTGATAAATTGTATATATTATGTTGAACATGTCGTTGTTGGATTCTTTTACTACGTACTCTGAACTTCTTTGTACGGTCCGTTAATTTGGGAAAGCGGAAATCGGCGACGACTGTTGTACACAGAGGGAATTTTCGTTTTTTTATGTGAGCATTAAATTATACAGACGTTATCTGCTAATTGTTTCGTTATAGCGTGTAAATGTTAAAAAAGACATGCGTACAACTTTATAGCTGATATGTATATAATCAAAATCGTAAATAAAATATTATATAGTCCTTATTTTTGTCGATATGGCTGATTGTTGTCAGCGCTTTAGCGACCAACGTTTTATCGAATTGGTCGCAAATTTACGACAGTTCGATATCTAGTTATCGATATTATGATAGTTTGTTGTACATATATATATCGACGACCGTTATTCGAATAACCGCTTGAACAAAGTATGAAATTTTTGTTTTAGAGCTGCGATGTTACTACCAATGGCTTGTATCATTGTACGCTTCGGCACAGCTAACTTCGTAAATTACACGAGGATCTTTGTGAATTAACCGACGGAAATTCGTCGAAGCTTGAGTTGCCATCGTTTCCGCGCAAAATATTTGTTTGTATTTGATTCATAAACAGAACGAAAAACATGGATTAACCGCTTGAATAATATTTGGAATTGTTGTTTTAGAGCTACTATGTTACAATTATGGCTTACATCATTGCACGTTTCGCTACAGTCAATTTCGTAAGTTACACAAGGGTCTTTATGAATTAACCGGTGTTAGTTCGTCGAAGCTTGAGTTGCCATCGTTTCCGCGTATATAAAATATTTGTTTGCATTTGATTCATAAACAGAACGAAAAACTTCGATTAACCCCTTGAATAATATTTAAAATTGTTGTTGTTTTAGAGCTACGATGTTACAATCAATGGCTTGCATCATTGCACGCTTCGCTACAGCCAACTTCGTAAATTACACGAGGATCTTTCTGAATTAACCGGCGGCAGTTCGTCGAAGCTAGAGTTACCGTCGTTTCCACCGAAAAAATTGTTGCATTTGAATCATAAGCAGAACGAAGAACGACGAGTTGCGTTGGAAACGTATTTGCAAGGACGTAAGTGGAGATCACTCCCCTTAAAAATTTAGTTATTGTACTATTCTGTTCAAGTTTTAGATATTGCGGACCGAATTTATGCTTAGATTCAGTAGTTTTACTGTTAGAGGCATTAAATTTTTATGTCAGGTTGCTGGTGATCACAAGATGGAACTAGATTATTGTCCATGAGTTGGGTCAGTTGACAGTTGAAGGAAATGGTATAGATTTGTTTTTTAAATAGTGATTTCGTATATTCGTTGAATCAAAAGTAAATGATGACGATTTCATTAGGTTTTTGTTACTATTTGCTGTCAATTTGTAGGCATTAAAATATTTGGGATATCGGCTGTGATGACGTGCTTCCGATTCTGTGATGGATCTGAACTAGGTTAATCTTAATTGTCACTGCTAGCGGTCCGATACGTGCTTGAACACGACCTGTAGACAGGGTGTTCGAGCCCTGGAAAAGCATACAAATATAATTTGTATAAGTTCTGTAATATATACCAGTTTATCTGTGTGGGATCATTTTGTACGTTAGAGTTATTAAGTGCAGGTAATCTGTTAATTAGCAAAACTTTAATTTAAGAAAACATATTCAAAAGTCGAAACATGGCCATTATAGAATATTTGTCGCTTGCAACTGCTAGTATTGTCGGCATATTTTGATGTAAACAGTATTATTTGGAAGATTCCGTCGTCTGTAATCGTAGATGTACAGAGCCCAGCCCAATAAGGGTTTTAAATGCAATGTTTTCTGAAAATATCTTGAAACGATATATGGGAGTAACGCTTCTGTTCTTATGGCGCAACACCAAGTTTAGGTTTTTCGCAAATGAATTTCACATTATACCAGATTTATCTTTATTTTCTTTAACTTTATTTTTATGGATGTTTTAATAGTCAT
This sequence comes from Trileptium ribeirensis, assembly GCA_030248225.1. Lineage (NCBI taxonomy): Eukaryota > Metazoa > Nematoda > Enoplea > Enoplida > Thoracostomopsidae > Trileptium > Trileptium ribeirensis. The sequence goes on from JASANE010002179.1 coordinate 23,739, forward strand.
TATTTGAATTTGTTTTTTGACGTCAATAATATTTAAATTTCAGTAATCCAGAATGTCCGATTTTGTCAGTCATCTTTGTTTCTCAGCTTTTTTCTACATGCCCAGAGGGTGAGTTATATACTAACATGTACCGTTATTCAATGAAAGATTAATAATTTTATTGAGGTTTATTATTTACAAGATGCAAATCGGTCACTTTTTATAAATAGTGAGCGATTGTTGATCGTAGAAAATATTGTGCTTTATTGTTTATGGAAACATAGCGAGTGGAGTTTCCACTGAGCACGCTAGCAGAGAATCTTGAAAATGTGTTGTTTGTCTGTTTCTGTCATTCATAACTCATTTTCGAATGGACGTAGTTCGACAAATATTGTTTGCTCGATATCAAACATGATGTGGATGCAGGGTTTTTTTGCACCTTCTTTGCGTAATCTGCACTTTTGAAATGGGTGAGTTAATTGAGTTAAAAAACTTTGGATTTTAGGGCAAAAGTGCAATTTTCATTTTGTGATTTGGGCCAAAATTTGAGAAATTTGGTGTTCGCGGGAAGTCGGGAATACACGACGGTCCTAAAGACATTAATAGGCAAAAGTGTTGCTTATCCTAACTTGGGCATCAGAGCTAGCGCGCTGGTGGTTCTATGCGCCGAAGAACGCAACATTGGAGCGAGTTTTTTCTCTATCAAACCGGATCAAAACTAAGTCACGTAACCGACTCACACCGCAAACGGTGGAGACCCTCATGCCTGACTAGTCCAAACCTTGGAAATTATAGCCGGGGCCTGAGCCGGATTTTGTCGGGGGACAATTTTTTGGCCGGATTGTGTCGCGTTAACACGTTTATTTTTCTCAACAGGGCGCTTTCAACCGGTGCAGCCGAAAATGCCGCCCCCCATTTCGGACTAGCCAGCATGCGCCTGCGCTTGAATGCGGAGAAGTGGCAGGATTTTGACAATACGGTTACTACTGCTGGATAAAGCTGCCTAAAAGGAAACGTTATAAATTCGACAAGCCGCCGACCTCCGCTTCAGCAGTGCCCCAACCCAGCACATCTTCAAGGTCAGCAGCAGAATAACCTTCTACAAGCCTTGAGGACATTGAAGATGACTTTGAAGGATTTTTCGGAGATGAGTTCGACGTCGAGTATTCCGATGAGGATGACCTCGGCGAGGAACTGATCTAAACAACAACTTTGTCCGCTCCCCCTCCCCCGCTCAATGCTGGCTTTGGAGTTCGTCGCAGCGCTTTATGATCCGATGTCGTCTTTGGTGATGTTTTAACTCGTGATTCGAGGACTCCGGCCACATTTAGCACCAGCTGACTCCAAAATTTTGATATAAGTGCACAATGTTACGTTTCAAATGATTGAAATTTGCACTGTTGAGAAAGGGAATTGCACTTTTAATTTGAGACAAAAAGTGCAATTTTCATTTTGGCTCCAGCGAAAAAATCCTGTAGTGGATGTTTAGTTGAACGCCAGTAGCTCCGACCCCATCTTCAGGGTCAAAGCTTTTTTACCAAATTTGTCCATACGGTACCAGTCTTTCACAACACATAGCTCGTGGCACAGTCAGGTCATCCAGAGTTACAACTTTGCTGACAACGACTTTTTTGTGGGGCTACTTCCTGGGCCGCCATGAGCCGAATATGGTTCCTCGACACTTTGCCAGAAATATTATTTTTAACTTTTTGGCATGTTGTTAAGTGGTTTTACCGTACAATGAGTGTCTATTAGTTTACCAAGTACTTTCGACACGATGGTTTTGCTACCTGGAGCCCAACTTGACTATATTATACGTTTTCATTGGGTTTTAAGGTCGACAAATTCGATTTCAAAAATATGGGGTGAGTTTTCATTTATTGGTTATGCATTGCTTGCAGGGCATCATGAATCGTCTATATATAGATGTTTTTGAAGGATGCATAGAACGATTTGATTATCTAGAGTCTACCGTGAATATTTCGTGCCTTTTCATGGGTTTACAATTGGTTTTAGAGTCGAATCCGATTTCCACAATATAGTCTGTCTTCAGTTGTTTGGTTATGTATTGCGTAGAGTTCATCAAGAATTGTATGTATATGTTTTCCGGCAGGTTGAACACTATGGTTTGTTTATCGAGAGTCCAGCACAAATATCTTATGCTTTTTCAGTCGTTTTCATTGGATTTATTGATAATGAACTCGATTTAGAGAATGTAGTTTTTGTCTTCAGTTATTTGGTTACGCAATACATATAGTTCATCAAGAATTGGTTTTCTGGTAGGCTAAATACGATGATTCGGCTACCTAGATACCAGATCAAGTACTTGATGCGTTGTTATGTTGCCATGGGTTTAGGGTCTATTAGGTTATAGGATTTTCAACGGGTTCATGGTTCACGAGGTTTTAGGGTTGTACATATAATACATCAAACACAGCCTGTTACAGGTAATTAAACAAAATGATTACTTAAAAATGAAACGGCGCTCGCTCCGTTTCACTGTTGCTTGCGAGTTACTAGTACATTTAGAGTATCGATGAACAAGTACTGGTGGCTGTGACGTGTGGAACCCGGCTTCAGATGAAAGTCAACATTACTAGCCATGCAGTAGTCTCAAGGTTATTGTTTGGATCAGTAAGCCTCATGGTAAAGCGAACTACAACAACGATACAATCGTCTAGTATTCACCGAATTTAGTTAGTGCAACGTATTTAAACATAATTTGGGAACAACGGGAGGTGCAAAGAGTTTAACTCAGCCTTTCATCCCTTTTGGGGTAGGTTAATTGAAGCAATCGTGCGATAATGTGTGATTGTTGGATACCGCTTGTGTCTTTAGTTACCTCTCTTATCCTCGCATGAGCCAAAAAATAGGGGAGCAGAAAGCGGTTACGCCTCGCTGAACACACCGGGAATTTTCATTTTCGTTCAATTCTCTTGACGTTTTAGTAAAAATCCATGTTAGACTCGTGAAATCCTAGTATTTACACTTACCCTATTCATCACGGTAGTATTTTTAAGTCTAAATATATAGTATTTAATAATGCTTGTTTATTTTAGGTGAAAATTTTTGATACCGACATAATTCCGAGCGAAGTTGATATATATTTGCTGGACGGTACAAAATTTGTGCTTGATTGCGATACATATCTCTCTACTGCCGAAGTTTTGACTGTAAGCATTGACGATTTTTAATATTCGTGAGCTTACTATTTATTTTTATTTTACCTATGAAATGACATCAGTGATATAATAAAAAAGCACAAGCTCTGTGAAAAAATCAACTGCATTCTTACAACGGATAAATGGATATTTTTTCGAGTTGATGCTTCAAAGCAAGTAGCTTTCTAGAAAGCCATAGTAGTTCATAAGGTCTATTTTAAAACAACGCCAGGTTTTTTTACTGAATTAGAAATATCGTTTAATTTTATTATTTTTCTATTGGAAGTATATGTTAAAATCATTATTTATTTGTTTAATTTTACTATAATATAGATGTGTTCGATATAATGTAAAATGTGAAAGCTAATTTCTCTGCTGGATCTTTTTGATTTAGAACGAGGTGTTCGAATAGAATACTTTGTTACATTGATTTTGAAACTATCAGTTTCCCGACAGAAACTACCGAACATGGATTATTAGCCAGTGTATAAACAATTGGCAGATTTAGCGTATTGTAACGCTGTTTTTGATCAGGTTTCACTTTTAGTCCTAGAATTACAACAGCTTCGCTTATGCTTAGTTGTATGGTGGGAAAACACGTGTGGGAAATGTTACGATTGCGTCATCTGTTGTTGTTTATTGTATGTATCATGTGTACTGTATGTTTGTATTTATTACTGTCTAACTGCTGAAGCATTCAGACATGTTGTATTGTTACGGTTACGTCATCTGTTTTTGTTTAGTATCTTTTATCATGTGTACTGTGTGTTTATATTCATTAGTGTGTGACTATTGAAGCTTCATGCATTTAAAATGTGTAACGTTAGGATGACGTGTGTGTAAAATCATATTAATTCGTGTGTATAAAATCCTATTAGTTTGTTGTTTTGAAAATTGAAATTTCACGCATGTGTATATCCAATTCGTTTAAATTAAAAATATAGACACGGGGATGGTAGAGCGATTTTTACACCAAACGGCACAGGACACATTATGGATCATCCACACCGAATTTGACGTCATTTGTCGTTTTGTCATAAGAAATTACGGATCACATCCCCTCGGTAATTTCTGTCGATAGTAGTTTTACTAATTCTTGGAATTATTAAGATTAAGAGAGTTTAAAACAATTAATAAATTTTAAAATTTGTGTGCCAGGGCAATAGGTTTAGTTACCTATCGGATTTGAGTGTAAGCCTTGGGTGCCTTAACTATTACACTTACATTAGCGGAAATGTAAGTATATTTCTGCTAGATTTTTACACAATTTGTTATGAGTTAGGGATTCGGGGAATTTCATAAGGAAGGGTTCTTTAACGCAAAAATTTAAGCTTAAGTTAGAGAGCGAAATTTTGAATTCCAAGAATTTGTAGCCCTTAACTATCGCAACACGGCTTTAAAGAAATTCCTGGGTTTTACGTCCAGATCAAAAGTTTATTTAAAGGCTTGCACCGTGAGCTTAGGGCCTCAGTTTGCGCGTACAATCGGTGAACGAAGTGTTGTTATTCGGTGTGTTCGTACAATCGGAGTAATTTATCGTATATCCTGTATATTCTGATATATCACGTAAGTGAATGTATGTTTACTTGTTTATGTGTACGTATGTTATGTCTGATATTGGGTGGAGTAAATAGGTGACTAGAATAAATTTCGAATACATATTCACTTATAGAGTTCCGACACCTTGTGGTTTAGTTTGTGTCAACTGTGCAACCCCTAAGATATTTGTCATACTCAGCCTAAGTTAGGACTCACGCGGGCTACAGTATGTACTGCAGCTGTAGTACAGACATTTTTCAAAACATTGCTTGAAGTTGCGTTAGCCCGTATTAGATAATATGGACACCATAATCGTCCATTTGCCAAAATCAGGAAATAACAAAAATTCGCGTTGACATTTCTGCCATTGGTATTCCCAGTTTAGCAAGTGTGAACCGGACTTTGTGATGCATGACCGCATTTTACGCACAAGTACATTGCTTCGTTTCACACATTTGTTAGCTTCAGCAAAGCTACACGCTAAGTCGCAGAGCTGTGTTCTGTCTTTGCGGTCCACGAATGTACAAAAGTATGCCATGAAAACGTGATTAGAAACGGGTTTTCAAGTAGACGCGACGCGGTCATTAAACTGCGATTTTATTCATAAAATAATGACCGCGAACAAAACCCACGTGCTCTTATATGCAAATTATGACTACATGCACAAGGAAAATCCATGATTTGCCCCCCGACGATGTACTGATGTGTCAAACCTGGTTTTTGGAATAACAGAAGATATGACGACCGCTATTTGACGGACTGCAACCCCGATAAAAATTCGACCCCGAAATTTTTTGGTCGACAACGAAAATGCATTGTTGGCAATGATAATTTCAAAAATAAACAAACTGCAGTGCCTTTATCGCAGCGACAGGTTAAAAACTGGTTTTAAATTTTCTGCCGACGCACAAAGCGGTTTTATGAACTAAACAATTTGTTGACCTGTGACCGTTATTATGCGCTCGCTTTTTTGGTCGCAGCTGACCTCGAATTTGGGACTCCATCTTAATCCCTATATGCGTATTTGGAATATTTAGCTTAGTGAAAGCGAACTGTCAGGATCGTCCGTGCAATCATTTTTTCAGAAATCCCTAACTGTATTTTGAAACTAATTTATGGCTAACACTATTTCGATACTATTTTGTTATTAGCAACTGGCTTCTCACTGTGGCTTGCCAAGAACGTCAATATCGAGATTTGGTTTGTTTATTGTAAGAAAGGCGTCTAAGCATGAATTTTCAGGTTAGCTTGATTATCATAATTGAAGAAATGTAGCAAAACGAACTTTTTAGTGGTACTATTGTAGAAAAACAGTGTAGGTTAGTTTTCTTGTGCAAAAGTTCTTAGTATTGCTTGGGTTTTATATTTTGTTGAACGATATTGCAGAAAACATTGTTATGGTTTTACCAGAGAGACTTAACATCATAATATAAGCCGTTGATTTGTGTCATCAAGTTATAAAAATAATTATTCTCGTCTCTTTACGTTTTAAAATGACAATAAATTGTTTGTTATGGTAAATGAATTTTCTACATCCGTGTTCTATTTGTACTGAAACAATATATACAATGGCTTTGGCCATTTGGCCCAGAATCTTAGCCTCGTAGCATTGGACACCCCTTCATACGGCGGACATTTATTTGTGTTTGTGCGTGTGATATTATAGCATTTACTTTGAGATGCTTTGGCTAGGTTTGGTTTAATATATTTTTTGAAATTTTACTCGTTTTGTTTCCCAACATAATTGTGTCTATTATATTATAGTTGTGAGATGGTTGGGCGATTTTGAGTCTCCTATGCTGTCGCTACTATCCATATCGCAGGCTACATCGACTGCTCACAAAATTGTAGTGCGAAAAACGTACGTGTTTCTGTTTCGACTATCTCCGTTTGTAATTACTTATTTGCTTTTACATACTTTTTCATGCAAATTGGGTTTGCTATTTTTTATATTATTCTTGTATTTTTACTACTTTCCATATATATAAGATGTGATTGAACAATTTGTTATTTTGTCGTACATACATGTGTAGCAGTGTTTTGACTATTTTAGTAAATCGATAAGTTGATTTGTTGTCACTTTATTTTGTAAATAGGATTAGGCTTAGACTTAGGAATGGTTCGTAGCACATCATGTATAAATGTTTGCTACAGTTGAATAATCTTGAAAAAAGTTGTTTGTGCAGTTACTCAAAGAACTTTAGTTCAGCTGGCTTTCTAAGTGAAGAGGTGACTGTGGTCGATCTCACTGCTCACGTGGTTCCGGATAATCGGGATGGTGACCCTGTCACGGTGGCATCAGCCACCTCGGTCGCCGCTCGCCGGAACAACGATGGGGGTCGAAATGATCAGTCGACACCTCATCACACAATAATGGTCATCAGCTCAAAGACTCCACCAATGAGCTTTGTCGGCTATGCTGGGCGAGGTCTCCCGCTCACTTTCCCGTGGTGTCGCCGGACCGACAAATACATATCGCACGCCGAGCGACATCAACGGCGGTGCCGGGCTGATTTATGTCAACGATCTTTAGGCGGCGAATGCAACGCTTTCGACCGCGGTGCTATGCTCCTCCAGAGGCGGAAAGGCGACAACAACAACAACAATTTTCTTTTATAACACTACGTGCACTGACGCACTGTATCGTTTAACAATTATTTAAACAAGCGAATATATAATGAGAAATAAGCAGAGGTCTAAAAACTGCATTGCAAAAGAGCCTACTGATGTAGTTTCTGTGTTGCTATCGCTGGCTATATACCTGTATTTCCAAAAAGTAGTCAATTATTGCCTGTGTAAAGAGCATTATATTAAAAAAGTCGTTGGATATCGTCTCAACTATTACTGTGGTTTTCGGTTAGTATGCCATAATACGTGCATTATATCCATTTAGCCGAAATATGTTGGATTTCTAGTTTTTGCAACGCAAGGTATGCCTTCAACGATGGCATTAAATGTATATTGTGTGTTTTACTGCATAGTCTACTATTGTTTCGAGTAGTATATTTTGAAATTGGCAGTTATATATCGCTTTTGTTATTTCAGTTTCTGGGATGTCAGTTTTGAAACTGAACTCTTTACTAATCGAATGTCTACGCAGTTTTTATATGCAGAGGTAATCCTTTATGACTTATATTTTATCAAAAACAGTATGATCGCACAGATGATAGGCTGATTCGGTTGTTTTGAAATGTAAAGTTTGTTGATACTGAGCGAGGGAGTTTCTACTGATGGTACTTTGTATTTTGTCCGTTTTTGTCACATATAACTCATTTTCTGGAGGATGAATTTCGATAGATTTTTTGTTCGCTACCAAAAGCGATAAGAATGTAGCCTTTAGTTGAACACGAACAGCTTTGACCCCATCTTCGAGATCGAAAAGGCAAAAATTAATTTTAAATGTTGTTTGGTTGAAACTGGCCACACAACCATACGGCTATCAGTGTTTTGCAGCCCATATCTCGAGACACACACGATCAGCATATGGAAATCTATGTACAGGATTGCTGACCATTTCTTATTTGCGCGACCACTCATTGGGCCGCTGCTAAGCCGAAAATGGTTCCTCGACCATTTTTAGAATTTCGGCATGTTCCGTCGTTTTTAGTTTACAACGGTTGCCTATTGGGATGTCATGCGCGCTAAATACCATGGTTTCGTTATACTAGTAAACTTAACCTGCAGTCATCGACCATCATATTTTGTAATCTAATGCGTATGAGGTTTTCATTTGTCTCTATTCGCGAACAAATTTAACGTACTACTGACGTCACAAATTAATCGTTCCCTTGGTTTAGCTTACAGTGTTCGCGAGCAAAGCCAGCCTAATCCAAAACTCTGGTAGATTTTTCTTTGCAAAATATTCGACAATTTTGGTTGAATTTTCGCGAACACAAATTTGCTGGACTTCTATCGCAGAGCTGTGTGTTCGCGAATAGTTGTCTGCAGAATTACGATTTGCCAAAAAACGTTAGGTAACGGATTTTTAACCAAAATAACAAAATAAGATAGTTTTTGGCTTGGGGGAAGTTTACTGTCGCATATATAGAGCTTATATTATAGCTTTTCATGGGGTTTCATGTGAGTTAAAAGATAACGGTGGAGATGGTAAAAGTACGGTTCGCTAAAGGGTAACCGTAGCCGGTTGGAAAACAGCTAACTCTGTCGATCTGGAAGGGTGTATAATTTTCAGGTACATTTTCTATTCTGGAGTTGCTTTTATCTGTGCTTAAATTTGCTGTGAATCTCGTTTTGTATCATGAAGTGAACTTATTTAGTTTTGTTATCATTTGTATAGTTCTGAGGAGCTAATTGAACCGGAGCAAACAAAGCAAGCTGACTTTCCACTGAGAGCGCTACCGGGAAAGATCGTGAAAATTTTATCTGTCGTTGTCCCTCATAATTTTCCTTCGGATAGATTTATTTCGACAGAATGTTTTTATTTGATAGCAAAACTAATGCCGATTCGCCCTTAACGTGAACTTTGCTCTGACCCCATTCTCAGGTCTAAATGGACAAAAACTGGTTTATAGGTATTTTTTTGCTAAATCAAACCATGCAGCTAGTTGTGTTTCGTAACTCATATCTCGCGACAAAGCGCCAAATATAAAACATTATCGAGAATCAATTTATCGAGATCCACCACTTCGCCAAACAACGCTTTCTTATTGGACCACACCCTGGAATGAAGTGGGTCCGAATATGGTTCGTTTTCCTTTCCCAGAATATATGTTTTTCAAATTACGGCATGTTATTGCGTGTACGAGTGTGTTTAAGGTTATAAATCATGATGAGTATGCTAGTGTTGTAATCTATAATAGTCCAACTGGTTCTTATATCTGACCTCTTTACAGGACCAAAACTATATCTGGGCGCTTTAAGCTAGGCCTTCGTGATACAACATGAAGGACTTTTTCCCTGGCCAGTTGGACGAGTGTTATAATAATTGCATTTTATTGTGCCTTTCATGTTGCAAAAGTTTAAGCGTCGCTCGGCTGGCACCTAATGATTTTATGTAACATGTTTTGAATACCTATTTTGCAGGGAATAACCGGAACCGAAATTTACCGGAACCGGAACCAGCAACTGGAACCGTCCATTTAAACCGGATCCGGAACCGGAACCGGAACCTGGTCTTCGAAATTTATATATAGTAAAACAGATAATGGAAGAAATGAAGGTATAGTGGATTTAAAATGCATTAAAAATAACTTTACATTAAACTTAATGTATTGCGATGGTATTATTGCCTTTCTGAAAGTTTAAAGAGACTGAGGAAGCTAATAATGTTTATTTATCGATCAAATATCTCGGTTTTTGGACATTCAGAGCAAAAATGTCTTCCATACACCATTGCGTATACTGCGTCAAATCGAATGTGCTTACAAAGCTTGGAGCGTAGAATACACACTTTCGGCTCTGTCTCCAGTCGCCTCCCTTTACTACACATACGTTTGTAGCATGTTCTTCAGAAGGAAACTTAAAATTATTGGTTTATATGATTCTAAGAGAAATTAATAAATAGAAGGTAATTTTATGATCAGTGGTCAGAGACGCTGTTTAGTCTAGCGTTGGACAAACAGTGCCCGTCAGTTAGATGATAATGATGATAACTTTCTAATCAGAATGCTATAAATGAGACACACTGTGATGCTGCTCGCACAGTTTCAATAAATACAGTTCATAGCCAAGAAAACAGTTTCTAGATGCGTTGCAGATAACGTTAGTTTACTTTAATTTAGACTGATTTACCAAGTTTACAAGCGCCCTGGCGGGTGCCTGACGCAATTTATGTTAGCCAAGCATACCCTAAGTACTTCTGCGTAAGCCATACTCTGTTACCGAGTTGGACCGGTTTAATTCAAACGTATCCCACAGACTTCTGGATGTGTAAAATAGCTGCTACAAGCATCGACCTGGCTTTGATTTAACAAACTCCTGCAGGTTATTATGAAAAACTCCTGCTCAAATTATGTGCCCTACTTACGTTTCACACGGCAAATTGGTTAGTTAATCTTTTCTTTTGCTTGGTTGTATTGGAGCTTTATCATTGTGTAATATATATTACATATGTTTGGATTACAGGATGAAGCAAAAAACGTGGAAAATTTCAAACAAAATTTTTAAACCGGAATTCCGGTTCCGGTATGCTTTTTGCCCTTTGCCGGAACCGGAACCGGAACACGATTTTCGCCGGAACCGGAACCGGAACCGGAATTCCGGTTACTCCCTGCTATTTTGATGTTTCTCTTATTGTATAAGCAATAGGTGGATTTATACTTACAAAATTTTTGTTATTATTTGTTATAAACGAAAAATTCGTTTATGCGTATTTAGGCTGTGGCTGAAGTGGAATCGGGTCATATCTACGCAACATCGCCTCAGTTATTTCAACGGCTGTCTGAACTGAAAGAAAATGGATCTCAAAGAGAAGTAAGTTTATTCTTATATTGAAATACATTTCTATTTTCTCAGAAATATACTATTTCCATATTTAAATATGGAAACTGCAACTTTTTATGTGAGTAATGCCTTATTAAATAAGTGGGCACTAGAACAGTGTGATAAACAGCTAAGGAACAGTGTCACGTTCGTCGCTTCATAAGCGTATATGTATATTATATTTATATACTTAATAAAATTTTTTGCTTTTGCTGCTGGTGCTTTGTCATAAAATTATATGTGTTAACAAAATTAGGGCATTTTTTGTTCAATACCTCATAAGCTTTGTTAGTCAACGCTATGTTTTTAGCCAGGGGTATTTTTTTGGTTACGCACAATAGCTGGCGGAAAAACAGTATAACTGAACAGATTTAGCTACAACTCCGCATGAGGAGACTCACGCCTTGCGTGCCGAAGTCCCACGTGTTTTGCAGTAAAACATATTTATAATCACCGACGTAGTCAGGATTTGGAAAAAGAGGTCGTCGTACTACTATTTTGTAATTTTATTATTAGCTCAAATTATGCAAAATGGCATAGGTAAAGTCACTGAACAATAAAATTAATATGCTGGCTAATGCTATTAATGAAATTGTGAGCTTAGCGATGGATTCTCCGCCGCCGAGCAAACAGCCGTATGGGCGCAAGCTGGAACTGTTCTCTGGATGTAAACTGGGGAAACCAGCCGCTCTATTCCGCCTAGCAGTTCCGGAACTTCCTACTCTAAGCAGTGATTCCTAGCAGAAACGTTAGCGGCCGACAAGGGGGACATATCAGCTACTTCAATCTCCTAAGACCTCTACAGAGCGGGAGTTGTAGTGAGACATTGGAAACTATGTAAAAGGCAGGAAAGTTACTGATGATGAACAGTACCAACTGCTAACAAATCTACGACTGTGATCTGATACAATTTTCCAACACAGACGAGGCAACAACGCGACAAGTGTCGCAAACTGAAATAGAGGCAGCTGAGGTTTCAAATGAATTGGCTACAATAATTCAAGTTTTTTAGCATAAAGCGATGCATACAGCATACGCCGGTCTTGTACTACCATATGTTGACCGTAACGTCTAGGACCCGTCTGAAATTGTGTCGGGAGAATTTGCAACTAGCAAAATCAAACGGTTGCACTTGAATTTTATTTACCAATACAAGTTAGTATCCTGGAAAATATTTGGAAAAGGCATATATAGTACAAATATTTCGAAAAAGACCATAAGATATATATTTTCAAAGGTTTATTTTTGTATTTTTCAGTCTGTTAAAGGGCTTAGAATTCCATGATTACACTTTTACAGTCACGGCGAAAGATAAGTACAACCTTCGTTTGCGTTTACGTTCGTTCATAACGTCATTTTCTTTTACGTTAATTTGTAAACGAAACGTTCTAACGTTCTCTTGTTTTAAGTTCGTTCGCAGTTTCGTGTTCGGTTTTTTCTGCACTTATATTTATCCGTGACTGTATACGCAAACGCTTTTGATAATTTTCAAATTTTGGCGAGATCCTGCAAAACATTTGACTATGCGATGAAAGGGGAGAGTCGCGAAGATGACAACCCCTCATTGGCTATGCCTTGTATATTATTATTATATATTTATAAAACTTGTATTTGTCTGTTTATGTGTTTGGCTTCGAATTGTTATATTTTATATTGTAATTTATAATTTATACTGTTTTGTTTAAATTATTGTTTTAGTATGCAAAAACGTGCCAAATACAACCAGGATATGGTTCTCTGTATTTCGAGCCATGCCTGTGTAACTATCCCCGTCTTGGTGCAACGGTACGACCGGTGGCGGTCGACTGCTTTCTGTTACTTCTAATTGAGAAAGCGATGGTTAGTGTTGTACTATAGAGGGAACTGCTTTACTGATGCTTTAACATACTTATTTTCTAAACACAAAAAACACCAAATGCTCTGGTTTAATTGGATGCATTATCATTTGTAATTATTATTATTGAAACGGAGCGAGCAGAGTTCCCCCAATTAGCGTCTAATTGGGAAAAATTCTTTTATTCTTAGTCTGCTAGCCGCATAACTCTACCAAATTGATGAATTTTGGCAAATATTTATACTCGACGCGTAATGAAATGTAGTTGTGCATCGAGCTTTGTATTTGCGCTGTTTCCATGATATACTATTGAACTTTTCACAAAACCGATACGAATTCACAAGAAATCTACGTTTCACTGTTCTAGATTATTTTTAAAAACTTTTCTTGTTTTCTGCCTTGAATGTCTATTTAAAGTAGTGAGTTTTGAATTTCGAATTCAGCAACAATGAACGATTGTTTATGCTGTTGTTTTTCAAACACATTGGTATGTTTCAGATGTGCCTCGTTGATCCGGCTGTTCTTCAAACAAATGAACGCGGTGTCCAGTGTGCGTTCAAAATAACAAAAATTCGATCCTGGCGTCTTATCCACCGGGTAAAGCTACATAAATTCTACGTAGATGATTTTGTCTCTTATTTCAAAGTTTCGAGCATGTTATGAAAATGGAGGTGGCGTTGTTCGATTAACTAACGATCATGTGCGTAAAACCAATTTTTGTCTACATGTCATGAGCAACTCGTCAGAGATGAGTTGGTGAATTTTCAATTTTTTGTTCTATAACGGTGTAATTGTGCGTTTGCGCTTCTCCGAAAATTTGCGGATAAAGTTCGAACATAACCGAAACGTATTAAAACTTTTGTGATTTTGATCATTTGGTTTCCAACGACATTCTAAGTTATAACTTGTAGCATAGTGGTCGGATTTAAAATGAAGACCACTTATATTGCGAGCAGAATGCACTCCTTGAATACTACTGCTTTGGTACAGCTTTTTTGAGCTATTAGCATGCATCCATTACCGCAAGCGCTTGAATCCCTACATTGTTAAAAATAACGCACAATATCCCAATTTTTTGAAAGGCATAAATTTCTAAGGTTTTCGTCTTTTGGTCGTTATGTGACATGACAACTGATGTGATTGAAGCGATAAAGGGCGAAATCGTTTTGATATTCGCTCAAAATGTTTTCTTCGTTACCCTGAATGTGCCGTTGCTGTATTATTGTCTTCTGGTACTTTGAAAGCAGCTCAGAAGTTGAGTTTGGAGCTTGTAATTAATGGGAATTCCGTACATTACCCGTCAGACATAACTACTGCTCGCTCACAGTGCGAAACATATCATCGCTCGCTGGATCGAATGACGACAGTCACTTCTGAGGCGTACTGTAAATAATTATTATTTTATTCAAATTGTCTCGTGGAAGTAACGGCTAGTTTAGAATTGATGGGTGTCATGCTTCAAGTTATGATCGGTGGTGTTTCGAGAACTAATTTTTGACTCTAAGGTATTCATATCTATGTTGTCGCTGTCTACGAATTTATAGTGGAGATATGATTTATTAAATTATGTTCTATCTAAAGTTTCAGATAGCATTATTCGCTACGCTGCAAGAATGACTGTCATCATTCTAGCGAGAAGTGCTCATTTCTAGTACTATAGAAGACCGAAGCCCTTTCTATTTGCTAAATGTAGCCTTGTCATGGTGTTAATAGTGTATTAGCGATTCTCAAACCTTTGTCACATTAAACTATAATTGCAAAGACGTTGTAATTGGATTGCTGTCGTTATAGTTTAACTGCTATTACTTACATTGTGTGCACAATAATAATATGTCAATCACCTGTCAATGAGTATTGCCCGATATGTGAATTTCAAGCGAACATCCAAATTTTCTTTACATGTTATAAACGTTGTTTTAAACCGAAAATCTCCGAAAACAGTAATGATCCAACATCATCCGCGCCGGGTTTATATTTAGCGTGCACTGTATTTCTAGTTTTCAGTTTGACCGATATCACAGAACTGCAATTATTATACGGTCCCTGCTAAAAACGAATACTGTTCGTTCGAGACCTGTTTTAAAACTTTTTGTTCGAACTGTGTTCGAAGCTCCGTTTAATAATGCGATAGAACTTTATTGAAATTAATAAAAACTATTTAATATAATAAAAATTTATGTTCGAATTGTGTTCGAAACTCTCTAAAGTTTTTCACTGGAAATTGTTTTGTTCGAGAAAGTGTTCGATGTTCGCGCGAAGTCTGTTCGTTGTATTACTGTCATTTCTGGCAGGCACTGTTACTGTAAGGAGCATTTTTCAGCAATACTGCTGTCCTGAATATTTCTGACTTTCTTAAACATTTATCTGGTAACTTTAATTTGATAGATTTAAGAGAAATATAGAGCCCTAGAGAAGAATAGTATTATAATTTGCTATTAGTATAAGTTATCTTATATTTTGATATACTAAGATAAACGCAGTAATTAATTACTTTCTGTAGTATAGCGTTTATTGTAGGGCTCTGGGGCTTTCAATTTGAGCTTTGAATATTTCTTCGGAAGAGGACAATTCGAATGGATTACTATTGAAAGCCCGCAGGTAAAACGTTGTTTTGTATTCTTTCCAAAGACTACTTTTCGTATGCTTGCGAATGGATAGTGGATTTCATTTCTATTTTGGTATGTCATCGACACCACATCAGACTAATTTCAGGCGTCAAGTATGACATTTTAACAATGTTTGGTAGGTATATGACGCGCCCGAACTGAAGGTGGCCTTTTAAGTGAGTAGCAATATAACATGCTTTGAGCATTGAGCGGGCAGTGATCATTTCTGGCGTCCACTTTTCGTGCTATTTTTAATTGCTTAATTTGCATACTATCGTGTCTTATCGCGAAAATGGTGAATTCTGAGTGTTGAAAATGTAATTTTGAGAGATGTACACAGCTTTAAGACACCAAATACTACCCATGTTACATCAGTAATTGAGAATATATATCAGATGGTTGTGTTGGCAATGTGCAAGTACATAGAGGACGAACTACTGGGTCATCTCACGCTACGATGACCTTTTGGTCGGGGGGGGTAAAACTGGATATTTTGGCTAGTAGCACGTAAACGTGCAGGGAACTGGTAAAAATGTTATTTACGCTAGGAAGCGTCATTAGTTAGCTAGACAAAACATAGTTAGTTAAACAAAAAAAATTTTCGGCTTCACGCACGCCGTAAGAGGCTGGACATCCACATAAGTCCCAAATTGACAAAAATCGTAGTGACTAATTTTACAACCTCTTTTTTCGGGTAGTGTCGTTGCTCCGTGTTCGAAGTTATGGCCCAAATTCTTTTCTATGCAGGATTAGTCAGGTCTACACAACATTTTTAATTGCACGATTTTCAAATCTACTCCAATCATGGAGAGTGACAGCTGTCGATATGGCATGAACCCCTGTTTTACCCCCCTCCCGACCAAATTCTTTTTTTGTCATTGCTCGTTACTTATGCATGGTACATAAACGTTGTTCATATATCATACCTGTCCCCTGGGTGCCTTTTGAAAAAATATTAACCCAGGTGCTTGCTGTTACTTACCCCAGCGCTAGGGTCAGAAGGTCGATTTTAGCACATTTGATTACCCCCCCCCCCCCCGACCGTTGCTAGTTAGGGGTATGGTGGAGTCAGTAGAAGTCAATTAATTTGTCTGTTATGGTTCTTTCCAATCACGAAGCGAATGGTGAAACGACCTGAGCTCTATCTCGCGCCCGACCTGTTGATCTCAGGCTTTTACTCACCCCCGACCACACTTTTACCCACCCCCGATCACCACCAAAATGTGGACAAATCGAACATATGATGTTATTTCGAGGAAATTTCACGGTTTTGGTTCATAATACATTGTGGCAATACATTTGGACGACATATGTCGCAGAATTATTTTTTGAAAAATTCTAAATTTACCCAACCCCCCGACCATGGTCTCAGGCATGTATACTGGCAGTTGATACGGGCTGCCATTTTGTACCCCTCATAGTGGAAATTGTGGTATAGAATATCTTACATACCGTTTTCAAGTTAACTATGCCGGTTAAACTCGGTCGAATTGGCCAATTCACATTTTTACCCCCCCCCCTCCGACCACCAGCTACTTCCGGCATTCTGACTTATCTGGCAAAGGGTATGTTTTGAATTTTTTGCGTAACACTTCTCCCAGGCTAAACTATCGATGTAAATAGCTACCGTTTATGGCCGCTTCGTTTCCATTTAATAACCGGTATAAATCGGCACCTCCGTGTTTTAAAAGTTAAATTTGACGCAAGAACAGGCATAAAAAGCTTAATTTTTGATATACGGAGTTCCGCATAACGTCATTTTGACCGCGCCGACGGGCTGCACGAGATACGATCACAAAATCGAGGCTAGATGCAACCTGGAGCGTACCAGAGGCCATTTTATGGTACCTTGCTGAGCAGCAGGGGTGGTATTTGGGAAGCCATAGAAAAAAACGGTTAAAAATTTACTATACCGACTTCAAATTAGGGATCCTTGACGTTTTTTGGTCATAGGGTGTAAAAATGAAGATAATCGGAGCCAAAATAGTCATTAGTCATTTTTTATGGGGCAAAAGGACATCGTAGCGTGAAATGACCGTACTGTACAAAATGAGACCAAACGAGCGGTTGCAAAGATATTTCTATTTTCGTGTATTTTTGGTTCTATAAGTCCATTAAAACCCGCTTTGACCCATCCATGAAGCGTAAATAATGACAATAGCAGCACGCCATTTGCGGCTACAAAGAGAATCAGTTCTACAAAATGAGGCCAGAAACACTTCTGTAGTTTGAGAGGTTGCGGAAATATTACATTTTCGCGTATTTTGAGTCCCATGGGCTCATTGAAAAATCTGTTTTGACGCAACCGTGCAGTGTAAATAATGGCAATATCAGCACACCATTTGCCACTACATGGAGTAACAATAACTGCTGTACAAATTGAGGCCAGAAACACCCATATAGCTCGAGCGGTTGTGAAGATATTATTATTTTCGTTCTTGTAGTTTGAGCATAATGTGCCATTTTAGAACACCTTTTGAACCAATTGCTCTGCAAATAGAGCCTAATTTGACTCAGATATTGTCAAATATTGTCAAACACCTTTTGTCGAGTTGCAATAAGGAACGTGATTTTTGAGCATCATCGGGACCAGACACGAGGCCCTTTGGCCCGCTTTTTTGGGAAGATTTGGGAATCGGTCTTCGCACTTAATTAACTAAAGGGCAAAAGTAGAGATTTCAAATGAGGTATACCTCTAATAAATTCGCTTAGCTAAGGTATAGTTCTGATTGTTATCCTAAATGCCCCAATACAAGACATTGTCCAACTTCACCACTCTCACGCGTACTAAGAATTCTTCGCTTCGCCCACTACACTTAGAATTCAACAGTACGTTTACTTTGGCTGTTTAGTTTAGTTCTAGTTTACTAAAGCTATTGTAATTCCTGTGCCTTACATACTATTTGTCACACGACAAGGAACATTCTTCAATTAATACACAGTCAAATGTGAATTATAAAATTCTGTTT
The DNA here is from genome assembly GCA_030248225.1 of Trileptium ribeirensis. NCBI lineage: Eukaryota > Metazoa > Nematoda > Enoplea > Enoplida > Thoracostomopsidae > Trileptium > Trileptium ribeirensis. The sequence goes on from JASANE010002179.1 coordinate 42,268, forward strand.
AAGATGATGCCAGTAAATTATTAAGATATCCGTAGCGAGACATGTTGTCCAATTGAAATTTTGTGCTTTCCATGACCCAGTGATGCTGAAGTAACACTATCGGGCGTGAACTACGACCCCTTGGCATGAACTGCGAGGTCAAAATTAAAAGATTTATATTTGTCAGCGAAAAAATGTTAGCATATTGGCTTAGAAACAGTGCTAAAACATGTTTATTGAGGTTAAAAGCAACTTTTAAACTAGTTTTTGTCCAAATTAGTCAAATTTTCATCTTCGGAAAATTTTAGACACTTTTTAGGTCGGGCGCGCTTTTATCAGGCGCGGGTGAGGGACAGGAAGATTTTCTGCCAGGCGGTTCCAAAATTTCGCCAAAGAGCCACAAACGGGGAGCCCCTCGTTTTCTTGGCAGGGGCACCTAAAATGCCAGGATCTCCACCCCACACTTTCGAGAAGCCAGCAGCATTTTACGAAATTTATGTAATTTGGTAACTGCTTTATATGTGCGAGTGATAGCCTATTGCAGATACCTATTTTCAAAGCAGGATGTAAATTATCATATATTGTGCAAAGCTATAACATCTCAATCTCATCTTTGAAAATTTTTTAAAAACCTAAACATTATAAACTATTATGTTAATAAAAATGTGATCCAATTTATTATGTTTCCAAATGAATGTTGATTGATTTTAGTCCATTGTCATTGCACAGTGTCTTCAAAGCATGGTAACGGAGCTATTACACTTGTCCGGAAAAAAGGTATGCCTTTATATTTACGCAATATAGCGCTGAAATTTAGAAGACAACATAATTTTTCGGAAAGATTAATTTGATCACTTTTAAGGAATTTAATGCATGAAATATGAGTTTCAATAAAGTATTGATCTATGACATTTAAAACGTTTACCAGTGAAACTAAATAACCTTATTAATAAGCGCGAGCTTACTTTTGTTTTCACAAGTGCTACATAAACAATATTATTTAGCAGTACATAAAAACACGTGTTTTGTGCTGGTTTTGACTAAAGATGTTTAAGTTTTCAGTGTTTTTAATGATCTTTAAGAAAGCATAACTATTTCCCGAAAAATCAGAGAGCAGCGTTGGCTAAATCTTTGAAAACAACGCCAAATTTTTTACAAAAGAAAAGATTCAATATAATTTGAGGAGTATTTTGCTTCCAAATATTATGTTAAAGTCGGTGGACATTACCTTATTAACTCGTATCAGTTTGACAAAATTTCATAGTCGTTTCCGAGATAAGGAAGCTAATAATTATTACATGAAATTTTATTGAAATCAATATATAGAGTAGGAAGAACGATTTCTTAGATGCATCAAAGAAAATGAGTGTTACATAAACCCTTTTAAGAAACCGCACTTAAACACGTAAAACACGTTTCGCGCTTACTATATTGTGATGACCCTCAAACTTGTTTTTCATTATATTATCGATAACAAATATGGTTCATTGCACATAGGCTTTCTGTTTCTCGTTGGAAATTTATATCCTGGATACAAGTGTCTTATATTAGACACGTATTGAATAATTGTCTATTTTATTAATTAATTTATTGTTTTGAGGGCTAGTGTTTATATTTCATAGAATTTTAGAGAAATTAGGACTTTCGTAAATATAGCAACCGGAAAGGTTGAGAAATGCGAAATCGTGGAAACTGGAGAATGTTAAGATACGTGAATTTCGGTACCTGGAAAATGTTGGGTTACAGGAAAATGTCGGAAAACCGGAATGTCGCGAAATGTTTCTAACATTTTACATAACTTTCTACAGAATATTTATAAACAAGATGTTTATTTTTTTACTTTTGATGTGTATGCAAAGTGCACATCTATTTCAGTTCGTTTTCCAGCTACATTTTGGCATTTTACTTAACAAAAATGTTTAACTTACGTTTAATCCACTCTCATAAAATTAATGCTGTATGCAAATTACACGTTACTTCACTAGTAGAAACATTACTTGAGTTTTAACCGGTTTGTTTGAACGCATAAGAAAAAGGTTTGCGCGCGCGCACATATACCTAAGTTCTGCAATGAAGGCGTTGAGGAAAACGTGAGACAGGATTCGTCCATGCTTGGCCATCGCTTCGAGTTTGTTTTCAATTTGAATCTTAGCTGTCGAAATAATAAATAAATTGTTCAACGAAACTTATTTATCTGGGTTATATCTGGTTTCATGTAGGGCCTATTTTTGCACTTATAATAAACTTAATAATTTTGTACGGGCCCGGATAACACTGGTGCCAAAAAGCTTTTGATGCTTGTGCCCTTTGTATAGTAATACTTGGTCACCCAAAACATTTTGTATGATACGTGCTTTGAAATCAACGTTGAAAATCAGTCCTCAGTGAGTACTCAATGTTAGTCATATTGGTCATATATGTTTTAGACGTTTCGTACGTCGGGACCAGTCATCCCTACGTTCTACGGCCTGCGGATGAGAGATCCCAATCCTAGACGTGTAATATTTACCACCAGTGCTAATATACTGGAGTATTACGAGAAGATTCCACTTAATAATTTTGTGTGTGTTCTATCGCTACACGCTAAATCGTTTCACTTGGTCAGAATCAGAAAACTTTGTTGACGGCGATATTCGAAATCAAAATCATTATTAGGAACGATTTTGAACTACAGTATTGTTATTCTCATATTTGAATAATTCGAAGTACATAGCGCCACAGTCTTTTGTAGTATGACGTTTTTATAGCGATAAAAGTAATAGTGTAAAGGATCAGTATATGTCTATGCCTGACTACAGCTCAGCTGTTCATATCTTTATTAGATAATAACCCAATCAGCCGGAAAGGGAGCTTGAACGAATGCTTTAATCAGTGATATTTTTGTCGCAGTATCTTCTTTTGATGTAGAGAAACGCGAAACAAAATAATCTCTTCAGCTGTCTTCTGCTCGCAGCTTTGTTTATCGTGGCCGTATGTATCCCAGTGTAATTCCTTCACTAGTTTTGGTTCTACCGAAGTATCACTTTACTGATGACATGTCTCAGCTATACCATACCCTAGTAAGGAGCTACGACATCTGTGGCTGTTATTTTATGTATATAAATATATTTTTGTATTATTTTGACCTTGTATTCAGTTTTACATAGTCGTATCGCATTATTCGAGTTTGGTATTGCTGAGCCACTTGATGAGTGAAGTGATACTTCGGTAGAACCAAAACAATGACGCAATTACACTGGTATAGACATCATAGAAGGCCACACTACATGAAGCTAAGATCGGAAGAGATTGCTTTATTTCGCGTTTATCCATATCGAAAGAATATACAGCGAAAGAAATATCACTGATTAGAGTAATTTTCAAATAATTGCAAAATTGTTTTTGTTTAATGTATAAGTGTCGTTATTTATGTAGATATAGTCAACGGTTAACTAATATAAAACTATAGTTTCTTTCAATGACGGCCAACCTATGCAAAAAAATTTGTTGACTGTATATATTAAGCATAACTGGTAACTAAATTGATGGTTTTTGCAACTTTTATCAAACAGGAAATTGATATGTAAATGTTCACATAGTTGCAAGGGCGTATTCAAGGGTTCTAGCCCCGTATGGGTTGTCCCATTTAGCCCCATTTATTTTCGTTACTATATAACTGTGAATGTATACATTGGAAAATTCTTATTGAACCCCACCGCCGATGTCAGTGGGAGTGCACCCCCTTTAGAAATCCAGGTTACCTCTGCCTAGTGTTGAAATTTATGTTGTGGAAATTGTCATAAAATTTGCACCAAATTGGAAACTGTGATTATTGTCGTTTGTAGTCCATCGACATTTTATAGTATAGCTCTTCTCAGCGTCGCGGAATCAAAAATGGAGGCCACAGTTTGGAATCTTCTCATGAGAGATCTAAATATTGCCAATACTGTTTTTCAAGGCGGCTGGTTTTCAGCTGTGAATCATTGTCGAATAGTTACCGCGGAACAGCTGAGATTTTTAAAATTTGTGAATTTAGTGGATTTTGGTTTTATTGGGATGAACCATTGTTTCAATCTTATTACACATGTCTTTACTCTTTGAAATGTTGCTCGGATTACAAATGCAAAATTTTTGCAACAAAAGTCAGATTTTAACATTTTTTCAGCTTACAGCACACAGAGGGTCAGAATGGGTGTCTATGTTTTATGCCTTGCTGACTGCAATCAAAACAATAATTGTTTTGTATTTGCTTGCTATACATCCCATACGACCAACGCTAGGGGCTTATGATGTGAAAAATTACACGTGAAATTATGATTTTAGCATTTTTTCAGCTTACAGCACACAGAGGGTCAGAATGGGTGTCTATGTTTTTTGGCTTTTTTATGTTTTATGTTCTATGTTTTTTGTTTATGGCTTGCTGACTGCAATCAAAACAATAATTGTTTTTTATTTGCTTGCTATACATCCCATACGACCAACGCTAGGGGCTTATGATGTGAAAAATTACACGTGAAATTATGATTTTAGCATTTTTTCAGCTTACAGCACACAGAGAGTCAGAATGGGTGTCTATGTTTTATGGCTTGCTGACCTCAATCAAAACAATAATTGTTTTTTATTTGCTTGCTATACATCTCATACGACCAACTCTAGGGGCTTATCATGTGAAAAATTACACGTGAAATTATGATTTTAACATTTTTTCAGCTTACAGCACACAGAGAGTCAGAATGGGTGTCTATGTTTTATGGCTTGCTGACTGCAATCAAAACAATAATTGTTTTTTATTTGCTTGCTATACATCTCATACGACCAACTCTAGGGGCTTATCATGTGAAAAATTACACGTGAAATTATGATTTTTCTCGGAATGTATGATTTATAAGTTTATAGTTTCTGTCTTTTGGAGGAAGAAATACGGAGCCCTACGGTATTTTTCTCACGAATTAGTAGCTGGTTGGCTGTGCACGCAGAAGGCGTAGGTGTATCTGTGCATCACTACGTTCTGCAGTCTCGATAGAGTTACTAGTTAATGTATAATTTTTTCTCACTTCAGTTAAATCCAGCGTATTTATTGCCGAAATCGAATGGCGTTGGCGAAGACTACAGCAATAACAGCTCATTGCATGATAGAGCCATAACATGTAGTGCTCAAAATAGACGTCATCATCAGTCGTCGTTTCCAACGTCTGCGGTAGTTCATGCGACTCCGCGCGGTGCCGTTGAAGGAGGCCAAATTCTCGAAGGCAGTGTAATGTCTTCGACCCATCGAAGCGAAACGAACATTACAGCTACAATCGCTGATCTTGCTATTCATAACGTTCGCTCAAAAAGTACAACGGCAGAACGTCTTCACGATCATCCGGGACTAGCTGCTGGTGAACATTCAGAAAGCAACTATTCGAGCAGCCAGAAATGTCATGGTATTAATGGGATAGCTCAGTCAAACCTTGCCACAAAAAGTATGCTATCTTCGGACCAAACACAAGAAGGAGGATGCGCTGCATCGGCTATGTTGTACTCTTCGGTTTCCGGTGACCCATTGATGAATTGTACTACATCGAGCTATCAGTCGTTTGGAGAAATTAAAACGGTTGGAAAGACTAAAGTAAGCAATTTTTCATAAAAAAACTTTATTTAGGTCTAATGTTGGTGAAATTGTTAATAATAAAGTATCAAGCTAAAATGCACTGGAATTAGAATGTTGAAGGAGAGACATGTGTTGTGGTCATATCATGGGTGTTTGCCTGCGGTGAACACAAGTATCTTAGAGAAATACATCATTTTATTTTAAAAACCGAAGCAGTATGCCAACAGATTTATAAAAATATAGAGCTACATATTTTTGCTGCTTAGAAATTAAAGTTTTGTATAGTTCTGTAGTCCTTCGTTCTGTTGCGCTTAGTGTCTACATTTTAATTCTAGATCCAGAATGTAGCTAATGGCATAGCATATAAGTCAACATTCCGAAAACTTAGTTATATTGTTTACCTGTATAAACTGTAGTCATTTCTGGGTAGTTCTTTACTGTCGAAGCCGCTATTTAAAGCCCTGGAGGTTGGCGCTGCGAACACTTATTAAAGATTATCATTATCTTGTTAATTTTCCCCACAACTACTCCAGGAAATGGCTATCCGATTTCGAACAATCGGACTCCCATCGAACATCCAACACTTCTCGAGCAGTTTCGAAAAAAAATTTCTAGCACGTTTCAAGCAATTTTATTACGGTAACAGATTTTTTTCTATCTTTTAATCTACTTAACAGTTTTTAATCTTTTTCAATTACACGCTCTATTACATTTAACGATTATATCCCATTATCTATCATTAGTACGTAGCTGTTTTGTACACAGCTCTTCCTTTCTATTTTAGAAAATAATGTAATAAATAATAAGCCGGCACTTACAAAAATGTCAACAAATTTAATGTATTAAGGGAACATTAGCCACTTCTGTTTGCAATTCCGCGGATGAATCAAAATGAAGATTTCGGCACATGGGATTTAGGGAAGATTAATTGATAGTTTTAACTGGAAAATATCAGAGATCCGGTTTTCTATTTGAGCGAAGCGTTTTCGTTTTCGTCAAAGGGTGAAATCGACACCGTCTGTCCGTCCATCCGTCCGTTGAGCTCCTCAATAACTACCGGGCCTTATAATTAAGGACATATACTCCTTAAATTTTTTTTGTTTGAAAGTCGTAATATCGATGGCGTGCAAAACATATAGATTTTGTCACAAATTCCTTTAGTTTTTAGTAATTACCTAATTACTTAAGCGTGTTAACCTATTTTTAGTATTATCAAACAAAAATTGCTTATTTTTAATGAATAATTTTGGTGCATATACTACATCTCGCCCTGGATATTGTGAATCTGGTGTTTATTGGTTAGTTAATGGCTATTAATTATTAATTAGCTAATTTTTAAAAATTTTCAAAGTGCTCAGAAATGAAAAATAAATTGCACATGGGGGTTTTCTATGTCGCTGATCATGAATATGACATTCCTGAAGCTCTAAAACTTCGCTGCATATGTTAATTAGTTAATTAATTAGCTAATTTTATTTTATGCAAATTTTAATTGCCCGCTCACTTTTTGTAATTTATTACGTTTACTAGGCTTATATAGTTTGGAGAATTTTGTTATAATTTGAAACGTTGTTATGATTAAAGTCGTTGGACTAGTTGCATACAGTTACGGACATAAATAAAATAAGCAATTTTGGAAATCGTCGCGAAAGATTTGTGAACAGTTTATACATTATTCGCGAAAAATTCTAGAATAACAACTGAACAGCTTTTAATTTTTCGCCAACAATACTCGCATCTTTGTCGAACGAATTGTGAAAAACTTGCTATTTCTATCATCGCTTGTGTCAGTAATGCCTAAGCGAAGAGTGCGAAACTGCTCTGCACTCCAATGTACACCTTTGTAATAAACTGGCGTTTTCAGAATAAATTAACTCCCTCCTCCACGTTTTGTGGCGGGCAGCCCTGACACTCGTTTTGTGTTAGTGGGGGATCGGACCCGAGATTTGATCGGAGTCCTCTAGAAAGCTGTTACTTGTTTATTCGACATGCCTTCAAAACTGGGGAGGAAGGGTCCGGCCTACCCCTTCCCCGTGCTGAATGAGAGGATTTTCTACCCTTCTCCACAAGACGTGGGAGGTCAGTGCATGATGACACCCAGAAACGATGGGGTGAAGTTGAAAACATCCGGGTTCTCCAACAAGGGTTTACATCAGAGAGCATGTAAGGGTCGTACTCGTCGCTCATGCGCATTTGCCTACACTTAATAAACTTTTATCTACGTAAATTCGTCAAAATTGAAATTTTATTTTTGTTCTCATTTTCAGCCGAAGGTTGTGGAAAATTCGATCTTTGAATTGTGCAACAACAACGATGCATTCCGTACAATCACCGACGATGATTTATAATAAAGATATTGAAAAAAACGGTCTTTTGTATTTACTATGTAGTCGCAGGGTGATAAAAGTTGGTTATATTAATGCATAATAGTTAATATTGACTTATCTTGTAGCTATGCATGTAATTTTTGTGGTGAAATTAAGGGATATTTCCAAGATATATTGGTTACGTACGTCATCGAAAACATTTTTATCATCAATGGTGGCAGTGTATCGGAACAAGCATTGACAGTTGTGGTTTTGATATCACAACCCGGATTTTTGTTGACGCTTGAAAACTTTTGAAAAGGGTTCTGTGTACAATAATTGCACATAAATACAGTACGCGCCAGAAATGACTGTTCCATTTCGAGCGACCTCAAGCGAGTTGCACCCTAGAGATTTCAAAACTATTTAAATCAATAATACTATTTTTAGAACAAATTTATTTCGAGGGAGTCGTGAGCGAACGACAGTCATTTTTTGGCGAATACTGTACACTGCCGATAGAGATTGGTGAAAATAAGCCATGGTTAAATCTCTAAACCAGTGTTTAAGATTACGGTGAGACCCCCGATGAGCGTACACTTATAGAGGTGAAAAGCGATCGAGCGAAGCGTTTTTATTTTCTGTCTGGAAGCAAAAAAGTCGATGTTCGTTCGTCTTTCATGGATCTCAAGAACCGCTGAACCGATTTTAAAAAACATTTTTTGTTTGAAAGCCTATCATGTCACAGTGTGTACCTGATATTTGGGATTAAAAAATTTTGAGTGGTTAATTAGTAATTAGCTAATTAGTTAAGCTTATGCAGCTAAAATGGAATTTTGCAATATTTATGTTATTTATTGAAATAGAATCGTTTCGATCAAACCATTATAGGGTTTTTTGGGTCGAAGAATTCAAATATAATATTTTTACCAATGATAAAGCCCTATGCCCTATGCAATGTAGTTACAAGAACATAAAACTGAGTACATTCGTAATGCCACAGCCCAAGCTCCGCTCACAAATGTAGTTCCACTACCGAGTAGTAATCTATTTGATTGTAATTATTTTCAAAAGAGTGTATGATTTTTGTTATCACTATTATTGTTTCAGTCATTTAGCAATTTCGGTAAAGTCATGGACTAAAAAGTGTATCTTATGTACCTTCGAAGCACGTAGGCTGGAGCGCAAAACGCTTAACTTTTTTAAGTATGTACTGTGAAGCGACAAAGCGTATCTTATGTACCTTCGGAGCACGTAGGCTGGAGCGCAAAACACTTAACTTTTTTAAGTATGTACTGTGAACCGGCAAAGCGTATCTTATGTACCTTCGTAGCACGTAGGCTGGAGCGCAAAAGCTTAACTTTTTTAAGTATGTACTGTGAACCGGCAAAGCGTATCTTATGTACCTTCGGAGCACGTAGGCTGGAGCGCAAAACACTTAACTTTTTTAAGTATGTACTGTGAACCGGCAAAGCGTATCTTATGTACCTTCGAAGCACGTAGGCGGGAGCGCAAAACACTTAACTTTTTTAAGTATCTACTGTTAACCGGCAAGTTTTACTGAACTTCTTCTGATTCGTTTTCCCTCTATTCAAGGCGAAACGTTCATAGCTCAAAATGTTATGGAAATTTTAGTTATTTTTTCTTATTTTGATATGATTTATGTCAAAATTTTGTTGACAGTGAAGCAGGTGGCTATGTTCTTTTGAAGTCCACTGTCACAGTGTAGCACAGTACCGTTAATAGCTTCGTGGTGTGCTATGATTTTTGTCCAGACAATCTACAAAATTTGATTCTAATGTTTTGCTCGTCTGATATGTGTAATAATTGTTCTATTGTTTTACAATCTAGTTGTTTAAGTGTCATGATGTATTTTAACAATATTTTTCTGTTGGTGGTGGGGTGTGGATTTAGTATATAATGTAGACTAATGGTTAGTTTTTATAAAAAATTTCATTTGATATGCAATTTGGTTTCGGTGCCATCCATATTGTTTTTATATTATTTTATAACAATTTCAAAGAAACTCGGCATCAGAAACCTATAATAATATCTAATCCGTATTAAGTTCCTTGGAAATAAATTATTTATCCTCGGAAATGGCCTTCTTCATGGACTAGTTCGGTGCTTCAATCAATAAAATGGAAAAACAAAAGTAAGCTAAATTTTCCGCAGTTTTGGGTTTCAAAGGCGTTGAAAGATTAAACAATAACAATAATTGAGGTCTAAAGACTACATGGTTTTAAACAAACCGGCCCTTCTAAATCAGATCACGCTTGTTTGCGGCCGTGTAATTGAAGATCATCTGTTGTCGTAGTCATTGTAATGTACTACGAATTTTCTGTAAAATCAGTCGTTGTTTTCGCATGCTCTTGCTAGTATCCAAGGTACATTTTGCTATTTGTCACCGAGTGGCGTCATGGCATCTTTTTTCAGGTTTTGTGCGTGGTGATTATCCATGGAATGACTACATCCAGCTTAGGAACTACGCGCTCTTCGGCCCAAGGAACAGCGTTCGACCATATAAGTGGCTGGCTGTCAAATGTGGAAGCTTCGAAACTCATTTAGAATAATAACCATTAAATGTGTACGGTATAGCAAGCACTAATTTAAGAAGTTTGGTAGTGGGGTATTTTCATAGTAGCGGTGAAGTTTGTGTCCTGAACTTAGGAAAACCTTCACACTATAAAGTAAAAGGTATGTCAACTCACAGTTGCGCAGCGAGCGCTATCACTGCGAGCAAGCGACGTTTGTAGTCATTGATACGTTTTCCACTCATCAACTCATCATTGTTTTCATCTTCGAAAACCGTTATATTCACAGATTCAACAAATTACAGCATTAAATCCATGATACCCGCAAAATCATGTATAGAGAAAAGTGGGGTCCCAGAGCATAGAGTTTCGTACAAAAATGGTATATTGATCACAGGCACGGTCAAATAACTCACTTAATTGTTTTGAGTATCATAATAACCTTAATAGCCACAAATGCAATAAATTACTTCACTGTTTTAAGCATTCACTAAAGCCTGTGTAATAGCAGATGCAACAAAATATAACATTACAGTTAAAATCACGAAATCATATTGTATAGTTCTGGGAGTAGGGTCTCCCTGCGGATACAGTGCCATTCCGAAAAGGTAAATCGCTCAGAGTTACGTTCAACTGAATCACTCCCTCGCTCTTTCTCGAAAACATTTAAAATAAGAGGTGCAACAAAATATGACATTACAATTAAATTAACGAAATCATGCATGTTTTTTGTGGGTTGGTACCAAAGGATACAGTACCATTCCAAAAAGGGAACACCCGTCACATATATGTTCAAACAAACCACTCCATTGCGTTCAGCGAACCTGAAAACCTTTATATCGACCATGTATAATGCCAATTAACGATTATTTTAAAAATATTATTTTCGTGTCCCTATCTTCTTATCCGCAAGTCTGACAAAAAGTATTGGTCAACAGAATTCTAGTTCTTATCAAGATGAACATAAAAAATATATTTTTTTAATCGGAGGCCTGCGCTTTGAGATATAACTAAAAACTCATTTTTCTTCGGTCGCAGAAATTGAGGGTACCTTCTTTAAAAAGGGCCCACCATGAGATCCCGGGGGCAGGTTATTGACGGAACCTATATGAGGTGACGGTCCAGACATGCAAAAGCGAATACCTTCGTTCGTTCATGAGTTATTTAGAAAAAAACTAGCCCAAAGGACAGATACGGTAAAATATATCAGTGCGCATACAAATAAATGCTTCGCTCGTTGCGCAATAATCTTAATGCTGTTAAAACTCAGATTTTGTGGTTTTCCTGCGATTTCTACGGATATATCCCAATAGTTTTATTGTAGCTGTAGCTAGATAGCAACCTGTCAATGTTTGCGCTACACTGCAATAATAGTCTTATAAGTAGTGTTATATACTGTCTATTAATAGACTTACACGTAATTTGTTAAATTTATTAACTTAATTATTTCAATATTGTAATTTTTTATATAAGATACAAAAAATATATTTTATTAAACTATTGACTTTTTGTACATTCGTGATCAATGACACCGATTTATAATAACAGTAATTTGATTTTAACCATATTGATATTAATTGGATTGGTTTATGATTGTCTGTTACATAATATTGTGTACATCGTGTCTAATGATGATAACCATGCTCTCGCCTCATAATAATATATTATTGGTGGTGGCTTCTTTTTGTATTATTTTTGTATTGCTATACAGACTTTATACAGTTTCAAATATTGTAGTTTTAGCGTTCGGAGAACCCTCAAATACTATGGGGCAAAACCAGGGATCCGCTTCTGGTGACTCCATATGTCCGGCCGCTGGACCCTATTTAGCATTTAGCCGGGAAGTTAGCTCTATCTCCTGTGGGCCCTTGTGGCTGCAGTTAACGACGGCCTTTCTTTTATGCGTGCAGTTAGACATTTTGTTTTGATAATATTATATCATTATTTTGTAATACCCGGTTTTTACTGAGCCCGTCGTGCACGTGGCTGTGATTTTCATACTTTCTTTCTTTATATATTAAAGCATTCAGAATACCAAAGAACAGCATCTCGCCTGGTCAGGCCATTACAAATTAATCTTTTCGGTTAACTCACAATCCCTGGACGTACAGAAAGCTTACACTGATCATTCATCGTCTGATATTTTAAGGTTCTCGAGAGTTTTTGGATGAAAGGTTCTCATAACTGGAAACAAAGGCAAAGGTGCACCTGATGGTGTTGCTGGTTTTGCAAAGTTGTAGCCACTCTTGAGTCGTTATCGCACCCTGATATGTTAATCTGCTATAAGAAGTTTTTGGATAAAATGATTCTCATAATTGGAAACAAAGGGAAAGGTGCACCTGATGGTGTTGCAGGTTTTGCAGAGTTGTAATCACTGTTGAGTGGTTATCACACCATGATATGTAAATCTTCTATAAGAAGTTTTTGTATAAAATGGTTCTCGTAATTGGGAACAAGGCCTATGGTGTACCTGATGGTGTTGCAGGTTTTGTAAAGTTGTAGCCACAGCGGAGCTGCTGTCGCACCCTGGTATGTTAATATTCTATAAGAAATTGTTGGATACAATGGTTCTTATAATTCGAAGCAAAGGTGGTTCTGATGCTGTTGTAAGTCTCGCAATGTTGCAGCCATAGTTGAGTCGCTGTCGCAGCCTGATATATTAATCGCCTGCAAGAAGTTTTTTTGATTGAGTGGTTCTCATATTGGAAACAAAGCTGTTCCTGATGCTGTTGCAGGTACACCACACTTGAGTCGAGGTCGCACAAGGATATATTAATGGTCTGTAAGGAGTTTTTGGATAAAATGTTGGAAGCAAAGGTGGTGCTGATGCTGTTGTAGGTTTTGCAAGGTTACGGCCATAGTTGAGTCGCTGTCGCAGCCTGATATATTAATCGTGTATAAGAAGTTTTTTGATTGAATGGTTCTCATAATTGGAAATAAAGGTGTTCCTGATGCTGTTGCAGGTTTTGCAAAGTTGTAGCCACACTTGAGTCGCGGTCGCACAAGGATATACTAATATTCTTAGGAGTTTTTCGATAAAATGGTTCTTGTACTTGGAAACAAAGGCGGTTCAGTTCAGGATAAAATGGTTCTTGTATCATTGTAGTAAAAATCAAAATGAATTGAATGGTTGCGGACAAAAATGAGCACCAATTCCAGTACAACCAATGCTTTAGAGCAAGTCTGGACCTAGTAGATATTGGTTAATAGTGTATATATGTGTATTATATAAATTTCGAATGCAACCTGTACAAAATAATTTTTTGTTTCATTGTAGTAAAAATCAAAAGGAAATGAATGGTTGCGGACAAAAATGTGCAGCAATTCTAGTCAAGAAATCAAGTCTGGACCTAGTAGATATTGGATAATCTTTTTCTCAAAAAATTGTCTTTCCGTAGGTCTATGGTGTGCGGTAGTAATGAATATAATGTACAAGCTTAAATTTTTTGTTATGATCGGTTACTGCTGCTTTTATTTGCAGTGCTGCGAATTATATGCATTTTTACCCTAGATAGTTTTTGTATTTTGTTCGCTTATGCAGCTTATGTTCACAGAAAAGTGTGTGCAGTATGATTGTATATTGTGGCAAATTTTTCTAAAAAAACTACTACATTACATTATATATTATACTACAATATAATTTGCAGGATTTAGTCAACTACTTTTGTCTAAAACTCTGGTTCAGTTTGTCTAGAAATTTTTTAAAAAAAATAATGCTACATAATTTTAGCTGCAATAAGTTGTACTGATGGTATTTTCTGTAAAAGTACGGCACGTTGTACTACCGTTATAATGATAAATCACATATTTTTGCTTATCAATAGCCCCCAATATATTGCTACAGATGGTGAAACAATTTGCTGATCAATTACTATATATACAAATCAGGCTTGATTTAGAGAGTGATTACAATAATATCCTCAACACACATTTTTTTCAGCAGTTGTACAAAAAAATTATTGCTACAGATGGTGAAACAATTTGCTGATCAATTACTATATATACAAATCAGGCTTCATTTAGAGGGTGATTACAATAATTTCCTCAACACACATTTTTTTCAGCAGTTGTACAAAAAAATTATTGCTACAGATGGTGAAACAATTTGCTGATCAATTACTATATATACAAATCAGGCTTGATTTAGAGAGTGATTACAACAATTTCCTCAACACACATTTTTTTCAGCAGTTGTACAAAAGAATAAGCGTTATTAATCTATGTATTACAATTAATAATCTACAACAATTTCCTCAACACACATTTTATTACAATATTTTGGTAGTAGTCCTGTGGTTGACTTTTGACTACTTTCAATTTTCAGCAGTTGTACAAAAGAATTTATCTATTCGCATTGCAAATAGTAAACCTGTGCCGTTTCGACACTTTTAAACTCTGTCTATGTAAAACATAGTGGATTATTGTCATTATCGATAGGTATTGCTTTTGAAACGACACTGTGTTTGCTAATTCGACACCTCTGTTTCAGCTATGCGGGAATCAGTAATAGGCCAGGAACAAACGTTTAACTAAAAATAATTTTGTTACAGCCAGCAAATTTTAGCATTACACCCCAATCTGCAATAAAAATCGTAAACTGTTACATCTTTTTAACTTTATCAAACCATGATCGGCAAAAGTTTGTGGATTTTATTGCTACGACGTAATTTTCCTCAACTAAAAATACCTCGAACGGTTGCTGAATTATTAGAGTTGTAACAAATTCACGAATTACATTGTATATAAACGTATATATTGTAAATACTAGCTCGTACGACTCGTAAGGCATTCTCCACAAAAATCGCACATACAATCCTCGAGTTCGGGGAGACGGAATCGGCAAAGTTTATAAGTGCGCATACAAATATATAATATATAAATTCCTGCTAGTTTCGCTGGCTGTTCAATTTGTTGATACGTAAAAACTAAAATGTTGAGTTAAAACGCATTCATGTTAAAGTGAAACAAATTCCGGTACATGCATTTGTGGAATTCAGCTAAGTTAAGTGTCGAAAAAGGGCGTGGGGCGATGATTTTAACGATTTTTAAATTATAAAGAAAATTTTCAAGAACCTATTAATACTTGGTCATTTTTAAATAAGGATTCTACACATCATCGTATGGAGTTGAGCACTTTTTTCCTTTATAGCGCACGCGTAAACTATCAACGCCCTTAAAACGTACAATTAAGTGAATAATTTTGTGATGAATTGGAAATGTGTATAAAAAAAGGCCAATGGGACTTTTAGGGGCGAAATGAAATGCGTGCTATACCGTTCTCGATATATTAAGCCTTAGCGTAAGCTAAGGTCCCCATATGAGTCATGTACTAAGCCTAAGTCAGGGGGCTGCCGCCCCCGAACCAAACGCTCTAAGCTGTTCCTTTTCTCATGTTATATATAACTTCCGGCCCCTAAAGATGACATGAGCCAAAAACGTAATATATATACATCTTTGTAAACTGCTTGAACGTAAAATTGCACCGAGCACAAAAGTGTCGAAATAGCACAAGCTTTACTATGTATATACCATTATAGGTGTCGATAGGGGGTCACCTCTTTGAGTGTCTGATCCGGTCCGCACACCCTCTGCCCTAACGCCGCGCGGAGAATTTTAGCACAAAGTGGGTAAACTTGGCAAAAATATCGGGGAGGAGGGTGGTCCGCCAACCGTCGGCCCTCCTAATCCCACAGACCTTCTACACCGAAATATGCACATAAAAATGCTAAGCCGCAGAGCTTACGTTCCGTAATGAGGTAGAATTTTCTTGCCACGATGTAGTAGTATATACACAAAATCTGCACATATTTCTAAGTGAATGCTGCATAAATGCGACTTGGTGCATGTGGAAATGGTTTTTATTATAATAAAATATCGGTGCTGTGTTTGTGGAGCATGCTAGTATTTAATATTCTCTTCATCTCGCATTTCATTTACATTGTCGTAATGCATTATTCAAGGTCTATGTTCATGATATAGAACGATATATACATTAGCCTAAATCGTAGTATATAATAGAACGTAATGCAGATTGTGTGTTGCAGGGATGAAATCTTTAAATTTCTGTATGTGTGTGTGATCAGCCATAAGTCGGGAACGACTTAACAGATTTTCATGATCTTGGGATCATTCGAACTGGTATAGACCATGTATATCCCCCAGGGTTTTTCGGTTTAGGGTCTGGTTCCGGGGTCAACGGTTAAAATGTGGGTTTTTTGCCCCATTTTAGTACCCTTCACGCAAGCAAGGTTATTTTTATCTTAACTTTCGAATTTTTTTCTTTCAATGGTTTTATTAGAAAAATGACAAAGCATCTTTTTTTGTTTTTCGATTAAGGCCCCGGTTCTGGAGTTTGAGGTGTGCCACACTCCTGGTCTCTCGACTCAAAATTAAAAAATTTGTTCTGACATCCTGAGCGGCTGAAGTTTTACTTTGGGGTTTTTTGGCATGGGAAACTCATTACCGGTCTTGGTTTTGCTATGCGGCAAATGCTTCCTTAAGTACGGTAGTATGGCGCCCCCATGTCTTGGGGTCAGAGGTCAAAATGAGCGGTTTTTACCCCATTTTAGTACCCTTTACGGAAGCAAGGTTATTTTTATCTTAACTTGAATTTTTTTCTATGGTATGTTTAATTTCATAGTAAAATGATAAATACTAATACTATTTTTTGTTTTTCGGTTAAAGCTCCGGTTCGGCAGTTATGGGGTTTGAGGTATCGCACCCCGTGGTTCCTCGACCCAAAATTCGAAAATTTGTTCTGACGTCCTGGGGTATTCGGATATGGCAAAATCATTGATGGTGTTGATTTTGCTCTGCGATCCATTGTTCTATAGGTACCGGAATGGCTCCTGCAGTAGCGGCCCATGGTTAATGGACCCAAAATTCCTAATTTTATTGTGTTGCTGATACCTTGCACTTGAGGGTTTTGGGGCATGGGAAACTTATTACCAGTGTTAGTTTTGTTCTAACTTGTGCGGCATTTTGTGATATTCACATATAGCATATCGACGTATGCTATCGAGAGCTGATTGGCTGTGTACACAAAACGCGGTGTACCTATGCTTCACTACGTTCTGCAATCTCGATGGAATTACTAGTAGTAAAACTGATGAGTGGTGAAGTTTTTTAGAAACAGTCTTCCTGAATTTTTTGCTAACGTATGACGACGGCTATACTAGATAATTTATTAGCCGCCAGATATTCATACATACACATGAAAATTTGTGAATGTTGTTGAAAAACGTATTAGCCGCATTTGTATGCGCCTAGATGCAGTAAAAAGCTGAAATACGCAATCAGGTATGTGCTGCTACTATAATTGTTGGGCAATGGTCGTAAAAGCCGGCCGGCTGAAAATTGTCCCGGACGGCAACGGCAAACAGTCAGCAGCCCGCTAACAGTTGCGAAAATCGTTTGTCAGCAATTTATGAGCCGTCCCTCTTCCGGTCACAGTCACATTTATTACTGTATAACAAGTGAGTTAACTCACACTACAGGAACTTTTTGATGTATATGTAATCGCTTGTAACTAACATGCAAGGATTTTACACCGCTTGGTACCATCTTGTCATATTTAAGATTATAAACAATACATTATGTTTATTATTGCGGTTGTGTTTATCTTTAAGTAATAAAACACATTAATTTAGCAAAAATGCAGGTTTTGACCATGTATCTGTTGGACACTTTGATGAACATACCCGCATGCTATGTTTACAATGGTAGGCGTGATATACGAATCACAAACAGTGACAGGCTCCATATTGCTACCATCAAATGTACAAACTCGTAAATTAAAAGAAAAATAAAAATTATCAACACATAGACAGTGTTTGCAATATTTACGCTTTTATGTAACAGGACCGTTCCGGCCCCTTACGCTTTTTTACCGGATTTCAGCGGTAAACCTAGTACTTAAAATACCTCCCGAACTAAACTCGATCACGAGACGTTGGTTCTCAAATTTAGAGTAACCGTATATTAGGGTTGCGGAAATTGAAATGTCATAGGAATGAATGGTGTATTGCATGGTGCCATGGTCGTCTTGGTAACGTTGCTTTGCTTTTTTACATCCTGTGTTCATTAATATTCCGCTTATTAATATTTTGTACACGTATTTGTGTCCGTATTATAACTTGCCATTACATGCTTGTTATAACGTTATTTTATGCTGTGTTTTATGTGTTGGTACGGGCTCCTACGGTAGCATTTTCGGGAATAAATTTATGTAGGATGACCAAAATAGATCATAAGTTGGGCAGCATCGTAGGGATGTTACAAATATGGAATGTTTTCGGAACTCGGACAGTCGCCCCGCACCATTTCAAAATAAAGACTGTCCGGAAATAGGAGGCCGTCGATTACTGCAGTTTAACCAGCGCCCCGCTAGTGAGCAGAACAAAAGTATCAATTTTACGTAGTTTAAACAATACATGCAGCCACGGTCGCGAGTACTACATGTGGCCGTGGTCAGGGAAATCAGGGGTACAGTAGTTTCCGATTATTCGGAAATGACGGCTGCCGGGCCTGTTTGTCGGCCCGTAGCCGCTTACCAGTTCCGACCTCGGGCAACCGTCCCGGGTGCTTTTCGATAGAGAATTTCACGGGCTTTCGGATAAGGCCAAAACGTCACGAATCACATGAGAGTTTCGCTTGAAATTAAAGAAACAAACACGGAAAAGTAGAACCTGCAGCCGTTACGCTAAGTTCGGTTAGTGGTAATGGCTTGGGATAGGCGTATTTATATATATGTAGGTCTATAATTGATTTCAACGCCTCCTGCGTCTTCTCTTGCCCCCACCGGCCGAATCACCTAATTTGTGCCCCTGTGTCAATCCCAATGTCCGAAACCTCCATGTCTGGTCAGTGGCTCCAACCGATTTCGTAGAATTGTCGCTTTCATGACCACTTATTCTTGCGAACCAGGCCACCCTCGATGGAACCGGCTATTTCACCAATCAACATGTGCCACCGGACAGCCAGAGAGCAGCGACGGGTTTAATTGTGCCTCTTGAACCGCCAGAAGACGGCCGCTGAATCTCCCACTTCACGCTATCAGCATCTAAAATCGTCTAACTACCGCCTTGGTAACTGGTCCTTTCTTTTTATCGCCGAATCCTTGACCGGAATTTTGCACGTCCTTGAGTAGTCTACACATTGGGGCGTTATATGAGTTATCTTTCTGTTTTGCGATTAGTTCATAATACACTAAAAATTTGACATAAAATCCTGTCTGTCTGCACCACCTCCGTACTCGATCCTTGACTCTAAATGTAAACATGCGACCCCTCATTCCACTCGCCTTCAACGATATACGGCGGGCCTCCGCTCTGCTTCCCGCTAGCCCACCACAACCTGCCAAAGTGCCCCTAGTTTGGAATAATAACTTAAGGTGGGTACAAAATACTTGAAATTTTATTCTCAACTCTGAGGCCAATCGCCCCTCATTGCGTTCATCTCGTCAATACATGCCCAAGTATACCCGGCGGGTCTCCGTCATCCGGCCCGTTAACCCGGTACGGCCATCGAAAGCGCCCCCAACCTTCGTCAAGATTCTCCCTATTACAGCCGTTTTAACACTTTTCCGAATTTAACACGTGGGATAGGCGTATCGCCCCTCATTTGAATCGCCTAGTCGTGGTGAGTCCAACGATGTGCCGCGCGCGTCGTTCTGCCCAGCCATTACGGCAGGAGAGGCCGCCAAATTCCCCTACACTATTATATGTACATCGACCCTAGTGGGTCTGGTTCCAATGTTACGTCTACCCCCTCGTGTTTGGTGTCATTTGACCCCGTTTTACGTCCTGGGAATGAATCCCACCCCCACCCGCCGAAATTCCCTCGGGAACCCACTATCCCACACCTTCCCATTTCCTCTCTTTTTCCTTCCTTTTTCCCTCTCTTTCTCTGCTTCTTCTGTTGTTTTGTTTGCTTTTTCCTTCTCCTCGCTGATCTTAGTGGTCATCTTAGGTCGTGGTTATGTACGTCGTGCGTCTTCCCACCGCCATGAACTCATGACCGCCAACATCGCCGACGTGTCCTCGTCATCTTAATGATCAACGTCGGAAACGACGAGGACACCCAATAAAAGTACAATATCATAAATTTATATATATTTTGTACATATATTTAATATATAAAATTTAATAAAATTTTAGAGTTTTATAGACATATAACATATACGTATATAAGGACGGAGATAGAGTCGCGACAAGGAAAGGGGGTAAGTGTGGAGACCGGTAGCGGCCCCAGGCAGGCTCGGCCGAGGGTGTCCGCCCGTCTAACGATTCCCCGGTGGGTGCCCCATCCATCACCCTCCTTGGGGTCCCGTCTGATGACCCATGCCCCACCTGGGACCCCAGAGAGCGGGCGTTCTAAGCTGAAAGCCAAAAGTCGCGATTTTGCTCGACGTTCCGAGATGTCCTCATGCTGGAGGGTTATCCTCCAAGTTGCAGTTAGCTGGTCGGCGCATTAAGGTGACAAAGACATAAGAAGGAAGTAGCATATGGCGCTGTGGTTGGGACGATACATTAGCAGGATAAACACGCCATTCCATCGGATTAGTTGATTGATCGCGATGTTTTTGAAAATTACGGGCAGGACAGGCATTTGCTTGCTTTCCGGTCATTATGAGCGACGCAATATGATTGATCCATGCAACGGGGAAGTGATTAAGCAACTCAAAAGAAGAAACAGATTGCAATTTTCACCTGGATTGAAGGAATTGCGGCAAATTATGTGTCCTGAAAAGTCACTGAAAGTGATACAAACAATCTTCGACAGGATATCGTTCTTGTGATGGATGATTTTGGATCTAAGTAAAGCGACATCCGGCGTTAATGGGACGATCGAATCTGTGCACATATGGGAAATAAATGCTTCAGAGCTCACCCTTTCGTAAAAAATGGGGTCGAGAGCACAGATGATCGACCTACGACTATTCGGAGGGTTCACATTTGATGTCGGCAATTTCGATTGAAGCCGACTCTCCCTAAGGACAAGGACGGCTTACGGTAGCTGTCAACTTTGAGCTTCCGGAAAATTTTCCGATTGGGTATCGTGGCCAAACCCAAGAAAAATTTGGGCGTTCAGCAAACAACGGCGATTGGATGGCGACAAGATCCCTATCCTACAAAACGGCAGAAAATTTTGAGGTCACGAGCGACACTCTGACTCTTGGAATCAGTTTGACTTCGGCAGCGCGGAGTTCGGTCGACTTTACTGACCGGCTCCGACGCAAGGTTTTTCTTTGTATTTTCACGTTGATTTATTCCTTCTTGTGCTTCGTGGTTTCGCGTTTGGACTGGAGTCGATGTTTGGAGCACCGCGTAGACATTCTTTGTCTCGCGAAGGGGGCATGGCTCTTGTCGTCCCAGATCGAAGTTCGTAAGTAAGGTAGAAGTCGGATAGCCTGGATCATGAGGGTTTACTTTTCCCAGATGTAACAGTGACACACCATTCCTTGAAAACTTTGATCGACAGTAGCACTGCCCCATTCCCCATAGTTAGCTTAACATCCGTCGTTAGACGTTCAGTATTCCCCACCGACTTGCTACGCTTTCACAAATTTCTGAACAAACCTCTGTGGGTCGAGTTCCTCTTTAGGCGTTGTGGGCTGGTGGTAAATTGTAGAAACTGAAGTCCTTCTGATTCCACGTGGTCTTAAGTAGGGCAACTAAAAACGGACGCCTCTCGTCCATGCTTTACATGACTAGCATCTTTTGAGGTAGGACCGTCGAATTTTCCTGAGCAGACCACGGTAAAATTTTCCAATGCATCGGAGCTGAAGTCATAGGGTTTTGCTTGACTATTTAGGGTTATGGTTTACAAACTTGGAGTTTAGTTGACTGTTCAACGCTCATGCCGTGCTTGAGCTCGAACAGATGTGAAAATCAGGAACGGGGATTAGCCCCGTTGGGGTTTAAGGAAGCCACCAAAATTTTTCTTATCCGAACGAGTTAAGAAAATTTGGGGAACACAAAAGAGTAATCAAGTTCTAGTGGTTCAGCTTGAGACTAAGGTGTTTGTTCTTCATAAGGAGTCATGCCCGCAGATCCTTTCGGTTTTGTTTACTCGTTGCTGTATAGTAGTTGTGTATGGTTTACATTTTAAACAAACGCTACCGGCACATTAAAACCAGACCAGTAGACTTGCTATGCATCAGCAACAGACACCGAAGTGTACCTCGAACGACTAACCGAACTAATTCCAGGCAACCACCCCGTCCCCGACGCTACCCGATTAGGCTGGAGGGGCAATCGCTCCATATTCCGACTGCCCCCATATAGTACCGCACCCTAGCATCTCGAAGCTACGGCATCATACCGTCCACCCAGAACTACTGCGATTGAACTATCAAAATTACCGAAGTTCACTGTAGCACATGTATATGGCTTATGTTTGAGCTAGCGTCCGAGGAGTCGTATTTACAAAAATAAACCGACAGCGTGGCCGAACGCCCTCCCCGGTTGCTGTCTATTAGCGAGCGGCACGCTCCATGCCCTCGCCTTCCAAAAGATAAAACATAATATGCCTCTGCCCAATAAGGAAAACTAAACCCCCTTACTCGGGCCACTTTGGCCTCAAGTCGAGCGAGTGCAAAACACCTATTTCTCTTCGGAGCGAGCTGATCGCTGAGTTTAGCCGTGATTTTGTTTTTATCCTTGTTTGCCCGTTAGGCTATGTACTACTGAATGTCTCGATTTAGATTTCTGTCTCTTTCCTTTTTGTTTTCAAGTTTTCAGATTCGATCCTGCACGGGGAATTCAAGCCCGCTGCAGAATCATCAGTTTTGACCAGTCGACTACGCGCGTTTAGGAACATCGACTACTGTGTCGATGACAACTCGACTGCATGGTTTCGATAGTGCAGTCGAGACGCTGCACAACTGCAGCATAAATACAACACATTAAGGCAATAGGATAAGTAATAGAAAAAGATAGGAGAAATGAACGACAAAAGAGAGAGGAACAAAGAGATGAAACTCCGACAAAAAAAGGGGGGGCAGACACATACGAGGCGAACCGCCTCGTGCCCCACTCGCCTGAAACGACTCAAACCAGAGAGAATGAACCTAGGAACCAAGTCGACCGGACTGGAGCGCTCGTAGGTCGCGCCCCCACCCTAAAACCCTCGAAATTGGCAAAAGAATCGAAATAAAAGTGGACAATAATCAGGCCAGCCCGTGAGGGCGATATCGGAAAGACGTTATCGTATGCCACCTTCCCTGTTTGTCGGTCGCATGATAGCGCAGGAAGCGTTCGTCCATTGGACGCCCCGTGCACCCACCTTCGGTCAGTGGTGTCGCCCGTCGAAATCGAGCACCAATAGTCGCACGCGCCGCATAACTCCAAAGCGATCAGACGTGTCGAGCCTATAGGATAAACGGTCAGTGACACACGGAAGCGCCCCATAGCCAGCGTGGAATCGAGTATCGATCGAACTTTGATTTTGTGTTGCTCGCATAGGACTCGCCTGGCCAGCCTCTGTCGCGCATTTCCCCGTTCACCTTGTCACTCTTCGCCCTCCTTTTGCACGCAACGAGTCATTATTTTGAGTTGCGCATCGTAAAAGCGCATTCTTCGAAGCACTCTAGGGCCCTTGCTTTCGCGTCCCATAGCTGAGGAGAGTCGCTAAAATTGAACGCGAGCAAGGACAACTGCGCCTAGTCCGCGAACCCCCGACACCCCATTCCCCGTAGTTTACTGAACCCGTGCGACCGCAGCGAGCCATTGTGAGCGTTTTCCGCACAATCAGGATAGTAGGCCATACTACCAACCGACCGAGGACACTCGCCATCAAACATAGTTATTAATTCATTGAATAAACTGCGCATGGACATCACCGAGTGCTGTGTTAATCAATACCGAGGCGCTATGAGTACCCGGAATTGGTCCGCTTGGACGAGTCGGTCCGGCTCGCCAAGGCTTGCGGACGAGAATGTGCCAAGCACTGACGAGCACGAGGCCTGAGGAGGTCGCAGGAAAAGTCATCGACACCCAAAATTGTCAACTAAGTGAGCTGAAAAGTTTTCTAGGTACCCTTTTATCATGTCGCGCTGCAAAGCGGGCATAAATTTCATAATCGAATTATTGCTTCCCGACTCGACTCGTTAAGGGAAAACAGGTCACGCTGTATAATACCCGACATAAAACTCTCAGAGCCCGTAGGAACTCTGTGGGGGCCACACAGGCTACTGCGTTCTAAGAAAGGATCGCGAGATCCAACCTCCCTCAAAACGGATTGAGCCTCAGATTCTTAAGACACTTTTTGAAACTCGTTCTAATTTCCACGGAAATTGAATTAAACACCATCCGATGAGTTTAGGATAGGGAACGACGGCCAAGCATCATAACCTGTGAGCAGGTGCCGGTGCTGGCCTCCCTGGGGACCTCAGTAATCATGCCAGAAACTAGACACGTGCGCAACCAATCGGGCGGGGTCCGAATATACCCCCTGAAGCGCGCCTGCGGCCTGCTACGCTCCGTAGCTTTTTGGGTCTGACCAAGAATCGGATCGAAATTTCTGAAACCTACGGTCCATCCTTGAGGTTACGATAGCCGGGGTCGTATGGGCATGGTGTTAGGAAGTTGCGCGATACCGCTGCGTCCCGTTATTACATTAACACTATGTAATGCAAAAATTCACTTTAAATGTCCCCGCTGTTTGGAACTTTTTTGTCCCCCTGTAGTTGTGACCTTACCGTATAGACAGTCAGGGTCACACCCATATCGTAGGTCAATTGCCGAGACTGCACGACACACCCAGCTATTACATTTTTTGATTGCAGTGTCGCACACACCCTTAGCTAACAAATTGGCACCTATGAACTGTAACCGTCTTTAGATAATGCGGTGTATTAGCTGTGCTGCTTATTTTTTTAATCTCGATATTTGTATCTAGACTATATGAATGTTGACGAGATAATGCCGCACGCCGTCAACAAAATTGCAAACAAGAAACGGTGTTCTCCAAAATGTCGAGAAGTGGCAATACTTCTAGTTAGGTACCCCTTAAATTTTTATAAAAACATAGGGGTGTCTAAGACACCCTGCTGTCGTCAACAGTGTGCCTGACACTGTATGGTGTACATAGGTTCTAAACGTTTGGGACATAACATGAACACCGCATAATTCATGAGGTTGTTGCAATTCTGCAATTTGGCTAATTAGCTACGTATTTGGCTAAATTTTTTTCTATTACAAAACTAATAAGCCCGTTTTCTGACGTCGTTTGTAGCTAGGTTGTAAGCAAACTGATTTAGCTTTCATTTTCACGGCGGATGCGTCCCTACGTGGTTTATACGTAAAAATCGCTGTGATATGCTATGCACCCGCATGAGGAGACACCCACAATTAGCTTAATTTAATCAAATTAAAAGCTACGTCAATTAATGTGAAATCCTAAGCCTTAACCTAAACGTTAACCATGAATTCACCTGGTATTGATACCGTTCATTCAATCAGTCAATACGATAAGAATGCTATGTAAAATTACATATATACTATGAGTTTTCCCAAAATTTTCGGCACGTATTGTCATAAATATTATTCAAATGTTGTTTTTTGAAACACGACGACGAACAGAGTCAAAAGGTTCCAAGATTATTGGTGTCTCTTCAAAATTTTCAATTGGCTTATATATACGTAATCATTACGTTAGGTTTATACATGATGCAGGGTGTCATCATTAATCCTCCCCTGCAATTTCATCACAGTTTAGCATAAATTAGTTGCATCTTCAAAAGTGTTCATTTTCCAGCTATGCGGTATAGCCGAAAAGACCCATTAACTTTGCTTAAATTCCTTAAACGTTGTTCGGACTGTGTAGCATATAGCCTATTCGTAAGCAGAGACAGAATAGCGCAAATCTTCCAAAAATTAGCTATGTAATTAATTTAGTAATTTTGTGGAAACAACAAAATCGTTATTTATTCTTATTTTACAAATTGTGCGGTACAGGGCCTATCCACAAATAGAGAAGGCAGGCTGTAGAATGTGTTTATTTTCAACAAAAATAACGTTTAAATATACAAAGCACTAAAAAAGTAAACGTATTATTAGCCGCGACAAAGAAATATCAGTACGCTCCTTATGTCTTCGTACTTTCGTCGAACGTCGTTGAAATGCACGGCCACAGTAACGCTGAGCGTTGTAACTTGAAGCATTATAGATAAAAGTGCCTAATTCGTCAAAAGCGTCAAAAGTTTGCTTCCAAGCATTTAGTGAATCCGTAAGTTGGCATATCCTGAAACTGCTTCATTTTAAAATGATAAAACCCAGCGTCACTTAGACCAAATGACAATGATTATGCAGCTAAATATCGAAAAGCCATCATACACATTCAGGTATATTATAATGTAAAATATAATAACCAGGAACAACACAGAAGCAAACAGTTCCAGCTATCTACTAAAGTAGCTATTGAAACATTTTCATGAATTGCTGCGTAAAAGAACACATCCTGGAAACAGCAGTATTGTCTCAGCAAAGTTTTGCATTCAGAAACTGTTTCATTAATTTATGAAAAGCAACCAAAGTTTTGACCTAAATAAAATATTTTTGCGATTTTAGTACGCATCAAATGAAAAGCTGAACGAGAATTTCATAACCTATAAATATAGTTGCAAACAGGGTCGTTTCAGTTAACAGTGAGCCGATTGATATATTTACACAATTATAGCGAGAAATGATTGTGTAGAATTTTATATCATTTACTCTGCATTAAATTCACATCCATTTGTAACTCTTGTCATTTAACAGTTATCTTATTCACTGTTTGATATTCCCAATGTATTATTTGAAAGTAAACAACTGAAATACGGTCTTTTATCGTTCCCCGAGTCGGATCAAATCTTAATCTTATCCATTCGAAACTCTTGTCATTCAACAGTATCTTATTCACTGTTTGACGTTCCCAATGTATTCAGTGAAATTAAATAACTGAAATACGGTCTTTTATCGTTCCCCGAGTCGGATCAAATCTTAATCTTATCCATTCCTAACTCTTGTCATTCAACAGTTATCTTATTCACTGTTTGACATTCCCAATGTATTCTGTGAAATTAAACAACTGAAATATGGTGTTTTATCGTTCCTCGGGTCGAATTAAATCTTATCTGTTCGTAACTCTTGTCATTCAACAGTTATCTTTTTCACTGTTTGACATTCCCAATGTATTCTGTGAAATTAAACAACTGAAATACGGCCTTTTATCGTTCCCCGAGTCGGATCAAATCTTAATCTTATCACTCTTGTCATTCAACAGTTATGTTATTCACTGTTTGACATTCCCAATGTATATATTCCGTGAGATTAAACAACTGAAATACGGTCTTTTATCGTTCCCCGAGTCGGGTCAAATCTTAATCTTATCCATTCGTAACTCTTGTCATTCAACAGTTATCTTTTTCACTGTTTGACATTCCCAATGTATTCTGTGAAAGTAAACAACTGAAATACGGTCTTTTATCGTTCCCCGATTCGGATCAAATCTTAATCTTATCCATTCGTAAACTCTTGTCATTCAACAGTTATCTTTTTCACTGTTTGACATTCCCAATGTATTCTGTGAAAGTAAACAACTGAAATACGGTCTTTTATCGCTCCACGAGTCGGATCAAATCTTAATCTTATCCATGCGTAACTCTTGTTATGCAACAGTTATCTTTTTCACTGTTTGACATTCCCAATGTATTCTGTGAAATTAAACAACTGAAAAACGGTCTATCGTTCCCCCGAGTCGGATAAAATCTTAATCTTATCCAGTCGTAACTCTTGTCATTCAACAGTTATCTAATTCACTGTTTGACATTTCCAATTTATTCTGTGAAAGTAAACAACTGGAAATACGGTCTTTTATCGTTCCACGAGTCGGATAAAATCTTAATATTATCTATTCGTACCTCTTGTGATTCAACAGTTATCTTTTTCACTGTTTGACATTCCCAATGTATTCTGTGAAAGTAAACAACTGAAATACGGTCTTTTATCGTTCCCCGAGTCGGATCAAATCTTAATCTTATCCATTCGTAGCTCTTGTCATTCAACAGCTGTCTTATTCACTGTCTGACATTCTCAATGTATTCTGTGAAAATAAACAACTGAAAACGGTCATTTATCGTTGCCCGAGTCGGATCAAATCTTAATCTTATCCATTCGTAACTCTTGTCATTCAACAGTTAACTTTTTCACTGTTTGACATTCCCAATGTATTCTGTGAAATTAAACAACTGAAATACGGTCTTTTATCGTTCCCCGAGTCTGATCAAATCTTAATCTTATCCATTCGTACCTCTTGTCAGTCATATTCACAGTTGGACATTCACAATGTATTCTGTGAAAGTAAACAACTGGAATACGGTCTTTCATCGTTCCCCGAGTCGGATCAAATCTTAATCCTATCCATTCTTAACTCTTGTCATTCAACAGTTATGTTATTCACAACTTGACATTCCCAATGTATTTTGTGAAAGTAAACACCTGCAATACGATCTTTTATCGTTCCCCGAGTCGGATCAAATCCTACGACATACACGCTTAGCTAATATATTGCTTTCTTTCTTTATATACTTACTTATTTAGATTTTGCTTTGCCTATCCAGCCACAAACTTCTCGGTCAAAATGACCCTGAGGGGCTCACATAAAATGCGACCATGCCGTTCTCGAGGTACTAAGCCTAAACCAAGGTTCTTACATGAGAAATACACTAAGCCTAAGTCGGGGGATGCCGCTCCCGAACCGCCGCTCTAAGCTGTTCTTTTTTGTAGGTTACTTGGACCGACTTTTGTATAACCGGGGTTCTCCAGTTATTCTTATGCTGACCAATTTCCAGGCGCTCATATTGTTCATGCTGATAACTTGAATTCTGCACGGGACGACCAACACCTAATATCTATAAAGATTTTTGTATGGTTACAGTTATATAAAAACCTGACAATATTATCGGCAGCGAACAAAGATAAAAACTATTAATATATCAGGGGTCCATGACGACAATTTTGTAGTCTTTTCCAAATTTTCTTTATGGACTCTTGATATATATATATATATATGTACAATACAAAAAATACTTTAGAATAATAAAAATATTTTAGAAACAACTGAGCAGCACAATGATCAGGCAAAGCTAATCAATATGAAGCTAAAGCGGAGTAGCAGCACACATGACTTAGCAGAGTGTGTTTTTATAGTAAGCGCTTATATAATATATATATATTTGAAATGCCATTACCGTCAAATCTTCATTTCGAACCAGCCAAACTGTCTATTGCACATACTAAAATAGATTTGGATATAGTAAAAATGTATTTATAGTCAATTTTTTTATTCGTCCCAAGCAATTTCACTATAAGCACACTCTACAACATAATATATCAAGCATTGATGGCTTTAATGAAAAGTATGAGCTTTCTGGTTTAAGCGTATTAAAGCCTAAAAATATTTCGGGGCACCCTTTGGCCTATCTTCCCTGCATATCATGGAAACGGGGGGGGGCACGTTTCATCTATTACCCCAGTAACAGTCCAGGCACCGCTATTTACATATTGTCTAGATTTGCTCAAGAGCTTTGTTCTTTATACTCTTCCGTAGAAATATCAACACTTGATTATAGGAATACAAACAAGTACCTACAATTATTGTGCAAATTTCAAATGTAGTAACGATAATTAATGTACATACACGTTTTAATATCTACAGCAATGATATATAACAAAAAAAAATTTGCACACTTTCTATAGAAAAAGCATATATCAATTA
Organism: Trileptium ribeirensis; assembly: GCA_030248225.1. Taxonomy (NCBI): domain Eukaryota; kingdom Metazoa; phylum Nematoda; class Enoplea; order Enoplida; family Thoracostomopsidae; genus Trileptium; species Trileptium ribeirensis. The sequence goes on from JASANE010002179.1 coordinate 72,417, forward strand.
TTATAACCCAGGGGAATTATATATATATATATATGCCAGGGGAATGGCATATATATATTATATATATGCCAGGGGAATGGCCATTTAGCTAGGTAGCAATACAAAAAGCGTGGCTTATCGATTGTGTTGCATGAAAAATTATCGAGTCAGAAATTTACATATTAGCTTTAGCAAGCAGGCGCATATAAGAGAACCTTATGAACTCTTGGTCATACTTAGTTACAACACAATATTATTCCAAAGAACATAGCGAACAAATTGCATCACCACCGTACTTTAAACTCCAAGTCCGTTAGTATTTTTGCTAGCTGTGTGGGGCTTTCAATTGCCGCAAATTTATAATTTGCATACTCTCATATAATAACTTCTCGTCCTCTGAAAATATATAATAAACGATATCAACAACCGACAAACTCAACTACTAACTGTCTAAAGCCTACACAGCTTCGAAAGAACGATCGACGTATTAGTTAAAATATACAAGTTTTTTTTCTAAAACGATCGCTATTGACAACCAGAGCTAAAACCGAGCAGTCACCGGGCTATTAATACATGGAATTTCATTTTTGTTTCCGGCCTTAGACCGAATTTAAAAAAAAAAATACCTGGCCAACTATAGATGTTATTGTTGGCACCATTTGGCTCAACGTCTCTCAGGCTACCTTACCTTTAATAGGACATTCGATCAACACTCTCTGCCATTAGTCCCGTCAACACCAATTCGTGTATTCGACACGCCGAAATTATTATTACGTCATTGCTCTGTGCCACACAACTAGCTAACATAACCTTCGATTGACTCAAGAAGTATATATTGAAGCAAGACCATTTCTATTAATTTTATAAACCTGTAACCGGAGCCTTAGAATTGGAATCGTTAATTCAAACTAAGTTTTGTATGTTTGACTTCTAACATATATTAGCTGCTTTTATTTTCTATATATACACAAAATTTTATAAACCTGTAACAAACCTTAGAATTGGAATCGTTAATTCAAACTAAGTTTTATATGTAAGTTTCTGGCGTCTATCAGCTGCTTTTATTTTCTATATATATACACAAAATTTTATAAACCTGTAACCGGAGCCTTAGAATTGGAATCGTTAATTCAAACTAAGTTTTGTATGTTTGACTTCTAACATATATTAGCTGCTTTTATTTTCTATATATATACACAAAATTTTATAAACCTGTAACCGGAGCCTTAGAATTGGAATCGTTAATTCAAACTAAGTTTTGTATGTTTGACTTCTAACATATATTAGCTGCTTTTATTTTCTATATATACACAAAATTTTATAAACCTGTAACCGGAGCCTTAGAATTGGAATCGTTAATTCAAACTAAGTTTTGTATGTTTGACTTCTAACATATATTAGCTGCTTTTATTTTCTATATATGTACACAAAATTTGCAATATATATATATTTGTACTTTATTTCTCAACGTGACGTAAATCCCATTATCTACACAACTATACAATTGCTTGAAATGCATCGTGTAACCGAACTCCTTGCACTAATGCCAGGTCGAATCCAAGTGTGTCGTAGAAACGGTTTGTGATCTAAATGTGGAAAGTAAACATACATTTGTATATAAACTTCGATCATTATATTACAACATATTTACTCAGTTTTGTGTCGCTCTTTGTAACCTAATGACCGAAACGTGGATTAAAACATTTCCTTCGAACGAAATGTACCATGCTGCGATTCCATCCAGTTAAAAACTGCATTTGGCACATTCTTTTGCTTACAGAATAGAATAGCTAAATTGATTGGGACATAATGAATGTACGGCTGAACATGATCATTATATTCGCAAACGTTTGATTAATTTTTGTACATTTCGGATCATAGTCTCAATATAAAATCGAGGAACTTCGCACTCATTTTTATATTTTGTACACTGATGAGGTTATACCACTTTTCATGGCATCCTGGAACGGAACTGCAACCTAAAAACGTGCCAATGCATTCATGACAAAAATATTTAATGTTTGTGACATTTCATATAAATTTTGAATTCTGAGTGTAGCGAGTGAAACGAGCGAAGCAAAGAATTCCTACTAGACGTGACAGTGGTAAAATTTGACAATGGCCGCTATAGGGTTTGTAAGGGCAACACATATGTACCTTCTTCCTACATAGGTACTGATCATGTACAGGATTGGTCGGCAGCTTGAAGTTCATTGAATTTAAGCATTAGCATTAGGACATATAACCCAACTTGGGCTGGTCGGATTGATCCGCGCTTTGGCTAATTCGAAAGCTTGAAAACTCTATTTGAACCCCATTCTAAATTAAATATTCAACCCTCGGAATTCGCCATCTTGGTGATAAGACAAGCTACTAGTTTATACAGTTTCCATGAAATACAATACTATAATGCGTATTTTCCATGTACTACGAACTCTATTTTGGCTGATTTCAACTATATATATCAAGGGGTAACCGGAATTGCGGTTCCGGCGAAAATCGTGTTCCGGTTGCGGTTCCGGCAAAGGGCAAAACCCTATCAAAACCGGAATTCCGGTTTCAAAAATTTATTTTGAAATTTTACACATTTTTGCTTCATCTGTGGTCCAAACATATGTAATATATGAATACAATGATCAAGTTTCAATTCAACCAAGCAAAAGAGAACATTAACTCAGCAATTTGCCGTGTGAAACGTAAACGGGGCGCATAATTTCAGTAGGTATTTTCATCTTAACCTGCAGGAATTTGTTAACAAAACAAAGCCAGATCGATGCTTGTCGCAGCTATTTTGTACATTCAGAAGCCTGCGGGGTATGTTCAAAATAAGCCGGTCCAACTCGGTAACAGAGTAAAGATTATTAAAAATTACTTAGCTGTAAAATTGGTTAACATAAATTGCGTCAAGCACCCGCCAATGCGCTTGTAAACTTTGTAAATCAGTCTACATTGAAGTAAAGTAACATATGTGCAATGCAGCCAGCAACTGCGTTCTTGCCAATGAATTGTATTTATTGAAACTGAGCAAGCAGTATCACAGTTTGTATCAATTAAAGCATTCTGATTAAAAAGTTATCATCATTACCGTCTAACTGACGGGAACTGGTTGCCGAACGCTAGCCTAAATAGTGTCTCTGACCACTGATCGGAAAATTATCGTATATTATTTTCTCTTAGAAGCAACCCAATAATAATATAATCCAAAAAATTTCAGGTTTCTTACAGAAAAAACATGTAAAGGGAGGCGACTGGAGACATAGCGAAAGTGTTTATTCTACACTCCATGCGCTGTAAGTCCATTCAGTTTGACGCAGTGTAAGCAACGGTGTATAGTGGAAGGCATTTTTTTCCTCTTTCTGTCCTAAAATCGACGTATTGATGAATAAATAAACATTATTAACTTCCTCAATCTCTTTAAAGTACCAGAAAGGCAATAATGCCATCGCAATACATTAAGTTTAATGTAAGAGTTATTTTTAATACATTTTAAGTCCACTGTACCTTCATTTCTTTTTTCATCTGTGTTACTATATATAAGTTTCGAAGACCAGGTTCCGGTTTCAGTTTTAAATGGACGGTTCCGGTTATTCCCTGATATATATTTACTGTTACCTTGACCATGAATACGAGATATGGAACCACCGGGTGATTGAGCCTGTTCGGGATACATCTACAACCAAGGCCTATAATCCCAAAATATTCATCTCTATGCTTTACTCAGAACAAGACAACAACGCCTATTGCATTATTCCTTGACTGACTGACTCATTCGCAAAGACACATTGGAAACCAATTCGAGGTAAACGCTTTCTAGTCTCTGCGACGACCGCAGCTCAAAATTTATGCTAAGCTGATAAGAAGGATGAAGCGTTGCAAGAAGCTCGGCGGGTTGCAACTTAGGGCGTGTTCTTGTTGTGTAGATGGAAACTAGATTCATAGCCATGGATAGCAGCATGTGTTTCTTTTCACTTCCATATTTCCAACAGGTTACTGTGAGACTTCTTGCAATTTTTGTACGAACAAATACAAATGTCGGCAAAATACCTTCCAAGACGCATCATCTAAGCATCTCGATTAGTATGGGAATATAGTGATTGACTAAAATTTTATAGAAAACGCAATTTTTAATTTATCAGTAATTGCGGATTGAAAAGGAGTGACCTCTGCTTGACATTCAAACGTTTATCAAAACTATTTCTTTTATGGCTTCATAGGACTATATATATTTTATACCCAGGCTGCTGTTTGCCTTATTACCTATAACTACCGTAACCGGGTCACTAGATACTACCAAAACCGTTTCATTATCACTACTAATTGTTTCTAGATCGCATTCAAATGATAATGAAAAGTTTAGCACACACACAATACGGCGCTTCCTGGCTTTATTTTCCAGTGCAAATTAATTACCAGTCGTTCAATATATATTGACATAAATAAAAATATATATACACTAGGAAAATTTGGTTGAATTAAAAATATCTTTGTCGCACTGTTCAACTGCATTAGCAGAACCAGAAAAAAGTTGTGGTAGCACACGAAATATGTTCCTATAAATTAGTTCATAGCTATATCTACAGTGGATTTCTGAGGTAAAACGTCAGCCTCTACACGCATATTCACAATTGTATCAGTTTATTTCAACGAATCATATACATGCTAATTGAAATGTGTTTCGTACATGGAAACTTTTTATTATACGGCAACAAGTCACGGGTAAACTTTTTGAGGATTTCCCGCGGGTCAACCCGGTTCCCAGGTCAAGTGCTTTGACCCGCGCGACCCGCCTCGGGCCACACAGTACCTCAATCCCACATGATTATATGCTAAGATTTAATTTATTTAATTATTTATTATGTAATGCCACCTAGTAATTTGGATAGCGGGTACTACTACCAAATTTTCAGAATATTGCTCACTAAACGGCACCACTATGATTTTTTGATGGCGTTAACTGTTACGGAGCCATCTAGTCATGTGGACAATAGCGCCTGCTACCCAGCATGTGTGGTAGCGAACGTTAGGGGTACCCACTACCAAGGACTCCAGATTTGAGTCCGAATCCGGCTCGGCCCGCGTGTACCCGTACCCGCGCACAGCTCTAAGTACACTTAGTTAGCATTCGGTTAACGGCGCCTCAATGAATTAAGTGTATTACGTTTTTGTTAAGACTATGTAGTTTTCAATAAACATTTTTGCATTGTCCTATGGTATGATATTTATATATGACTTTCCATGAGCTGATAATATGAATTGTGCCGGTTTGACATCCGAGTTGCGACGTCTACGAATTTGTGTCACGGACCAAAGGATTCGTGGACTACCAGTTTGCTAGTCAAGATTAATGACCCGTTTCCAAGTCTGAAGCACAGTATCATATATTTCTTTCAACTAGTTTTCTAAACATTTTTAAATCCAAAAAATAAACTACAACTCTACCCGTCGTCAATATAGCTGTCGATGGACTTCTATTCGATCAAAATCAGCGTTGCCTTCGTTTACATATCTATTTATACATTTCGTCACATACACGCTTAAGACAGTGGAGGCCCACTTTCTAGCTGTACAACAGAGCGGAGATCCATGACCGTAGTACCAACGAAAAGTCTTTATTCGCTTAAATAACATGTTTGGCTTTGTGAGAGCTATGATTTTATACCTATCCGGTTATGCAGTACGCTACATTTTTGGTCTTGTTGTTATATTATGCTTGCCAAAACTGACTTAGCTGGCTCGAAAACCGTACCACCAGCATTTTTAGGGTACCACAAAAATTCTTTACACTAAACTATAATTGCAATAAATTGACCAATGTTAGGTATATATAATCAATCAACCAACCGATTAAAACTTATATATACACACATTGTCCATAATTTTTTTAGCAAAGGCACAGTTTTTGCAACAGCTGTCAAATTTTACAAACATTACGAAAGCGGCAAACGCTACCAGCTCCTACCTGTTTTAGCTGATTAGACTTATCTCACAGCTTATCATTACAAAAATAGCTAGATATTGAAAAAGCATATTATTAACGACTATATTGTTTTATAAGCTAGATAAAGAACAACAAAACAAAACAATTATACAATAAGAAAATTCAGTATCAAGTAAAATAAAATAAAGCAAAAAATAAAAATATATATATTCAAAGGGGATACAGTGCTAACACAACAGAGTAATAATAATAACAAAAAGGCACATTATCGATCATATGTTTCATTGTTATTTGTCGTCCACAATATGATTATAATATTTTCGTTTAACCAACTTTTGCACTGCTAACTAATCAGTATCACAAAAAAACTATTATGTAAAACATAAACAGGATGGCCCATGTCACCTTTAGGGGCCGGACAGTTATAACGTTAAAAAAAGAACAGCTTAGAGCTGTGGGCTCGAGGGGCGGCAGCTCCCCGACTTAGGCTTAGTACATGGCTCATATAGAAACCTTAGTTTAGGCTAAGACTAAGGCTTAGTATATCAAGAACGCATATCATGCATTTCATTTCCGCCCCTAAAGGTTACACTGGCCAGCAGGATCATGTCAAGTTTCCACGCCCCCCCCTAAAAGTAGGAGAAAACTTGACATCAATAGCGTAGGAGAAAATTTGTGGTTCAATCGTGAGTCCAGGGTACCCGAGGTTTAGGAGAGGCCAGAACACTATAGAGATGGCCCTAGGGAAGAATAACTAGAAATGATATGCGAGGAGCAACTTGACACAAACCCGACAGTTATTATAGATAAGCAGAGAGCGCTTATAGTGAAACTGCTTGGGACATATATAGCATTCGTTGTGTCAACCGTTTTTACTATAGATACAATTTTCACTGCAAGACGTAGATTTAAACACATTTTGGCCGGAAACAAACAATTAAATGTAACAACAGCATTTTCACTAACAAGCACACTCCTCCACTCTTGTATTTATGAAACCAAAAAGTCACACAATAAAACGAAAGAGATAAACTAAATCGTAACTGATAATGTATAAACGCACTATACACATTTTAATGCAATAACGAGTCTTTCAAATACGGTTTCAGTGCTCTCGCCCATCCCCCAACTGGAAGTTAGACTGGTCGTCTTGAGGCTCCGTACCGCACCAACACTTTCGAGCCAAAAATTTTAGTGAAAATCGAGGGAGAATGAGCAAAAATTGAGTGAAAATTGGCATAACCAGATCAACCAATTTTGAGTCTCAAAAAATCTCAAAGAAGTATCCCTCGGGCGACAATCCCTGGCTGATCCCCCAAGAAGACATCACCTTGGGACTGCCCATGTATGATAATTAACACCCCATAAACCAAAAAAGCCTATAAGGCATACTGAATACTCCTGTTCGATGTTTTTCAAAAATGTTTCACAAGGTTCAGATCCTGAAAAACCGACCAATCTTGCCCATCTTCGCTCTTAAAGTAACACAGCCAAATAACTTTGAAACTCCTTACATAAAGATTATAGTCCGGGTTAAGGCATTAGTGCAAAGATGTGCAGCGGCTCCCACATCATCAATGACCCACATAACCCATAACCTTTGCGTTTACGTGTGGCGACTTAACTACTGGTACTTATTAGTAATGCTAAATTTCCACATAATGCGGAAAGTCATATATATACCTAATATCTTGGCGCAAAAACATCAAAAAAAGTTTTACCTAAAACCAGTTTGAAATAACTTGATTTACAAATAAATAAGTCGTCAACACAGAAACCTTTTTACTAATACCTTTAAATTCAAATATACCAAATCAAGTGTAATAGACACTATGTGTTCAGTTCACACTACAGTTCGGAATAGGTGGTCTACCTTAAAACTCGATGGGCCATATTGAAATTTACCCAAAAATCATAAATGCAGCGCTCAAAAACACAGCAAAATATACAATGGAAATGCTCTTCTAAAATTCAATACATATTTTATCTTATTATTTGGTGAGCAATACAAGTATATTTTGATTTTTAACCTGTTCCAGCGGTGAATTGATGTGTATTTCGTACAGTGTTGAATATGTTTTACCGCAGCGGCAGGAAGATCATGGTTCGTTGAGTACGAGCTTAATTTAATAATTAAGCTATCTAGAATCTGTAACTCGGTTCCTCAAAGAACCTCACAAAGCCGTCAAATATGTACCAACACACGTGCAACCGCCGTTCCCACGACAAACACGGTTATCGCATCACTTTGCAACATACGCTGGTACAAATGTGAGATTCTACGCGGGAAAGGGTTAAGAAGGCGACGCCATTCCACCAACGAGCTATGCCATTTAAGTTTTTCCTATAATATACGTCCATCTGAAAGATAAACGATTTAAAAGTTTTCAAGTACTTAAAAAACTCGCCAATGTAGAGCAATCCTTAAAATTCTACACACAAATTATATACTCAATGTTAACAAGTTTGTACCAGTTTTAGAAGCGGACGGTATTAGTATAATTCAAAATTATATATATAACATAATTGTTTGACATATTCTTAGTCAAAAATAAATTTAAAACATGATCATCATAATCCTGGTATAAGATCGTTAAATGTTATTCCCCGTGCGTCCGTAATGAAAAGTAAAATGAACGAAACAAAACATAAAAGTTCCGATAGATGTCAAAGGTGCAGAAAACGGCAAGTAATGTTGTCCTTAATAGATTGAACGTGCAATCAAGGAAATTTTGGCTTGTACGATTTTTAAATCAAATCCACCACGGTATACTTCGTTAATGGAAGGTTTAAGTGAACTCAATACTGAAAATACAACCAAACCTACGTATCACACTATCAGAAACGCAGTTTGTACAAACGTTACTAACTGTTACTTTTTATTAGAGGCTACTCAACATCAGGACTGATTTAAAAAAAATTACTAACATATTGCCTGATCCTAGAGGAAATTTATATCACGCAAGTTTGTCGCAGTGCAATATACTGGAAATAAGCCGTGTTATCTTGAAGTTTCGATATCTCAGCAAAACCGTGCCATACCCTGCTCGTCACATCAGGTAAAACAAGTTCAATTTTATAATACACTTTCAGCTCTCTAAATGGATCAGATAGGTCTCATAAGCAACCGCCAACCGTTCTTTTGTTACTACAAGGTTAAGATAAGCAAATAGTAGCAGAACTGTCATGATATTCCCACTGGGTTCTTAGCATATGATAGCTTATAGTCCAGTTCATGATCTCTATAGGTTTCATCTACGCAACTACGGTGTACGGCAGGCCCTTTAGAGAGGTACTCTACTTTGCGGGTGAGGAAATAATTTTAGTTATATACATATTAAACGCCTCATGTTCCAATAGCAATACGCAACTGAACGAAGATGTTACAACATAC